>SJYQ01003035.1:0-11297 GCA_006410935.1 Redunca redunca | reverse complement strand
TTCATGAGCCCTAGTTTTTTTGTTTGTTTTAAGCCTCTCAATTTCCTGCTCATAAAGACAGAAAGTAGATTTTTTAAAAAATTGGAGAAACCTGTGGAAAAGATTATGTGATAGTATCAATGAGTGAGAAATCGGATGTGATTTTCTGTCTCCTAAAACAGGATTCAAAAAAGTTTAACTCCACCAAATATATTCTTACTGTGGAAATGCTATTCATGCCCACCAGGAGCTACTTGATAAAAGGAAATATGAATCTTGTGGATAGTCATTATCAAGTAAAATAAGACCTGATTAGTCCCTATTATGCAAATAATGGTGCTTATCTTATCTGCTCAAAACTCTGGGCATTAAGCTTTTGACTTCTCAAATTGGTTAATTCCACTGGGCTTAGATATTCACTCTAAACAGCTACAATTCAGATTTTTTAGCATGACAATTGAATTATTTCCTAAAAACACTTTATTTAAATTTGTCTGTATTTTTATATGTATACCTATAGAAATGATAGCNTATAGAAATGATAGCTATGTAAACAAACATATTGTGTATATGAATGTATTAAGGTATAATGTGTATAAGAACATATATGTTTCAATCTAAAAATGATATATGGAGAAAGTTACAGTGTACTTCCAAGTTTTAGTGCCAAATGCCTCCATTTTAATATTGGAGAGACTCTCTCTTTTTTTTGTCTTAATCTTGCTTCTTATTCTGAATGCAGAGTTCCAAAGACTAGCAAGGAGAGATAAAAAAGCCTTCCTAAGTGAACAATGTACAGAAATAGAGGGGAAAAAATGGAATGGGAAAGACTAGAGATCTAATCAAGAAGGACTAATACCCCAAAAGCATGTCCTATTCATTATAGGGGACTGGAATGCAAAAGTAGGAACTCAAGAGATACCTGCAGTAACAGGCAAATTTGGCCTTGCAGTACAAAATGAAGCAGGGCAAAATCTAACAGAGTTTTGCCAAGAGAATGCACGGGTCATGGCAAACACCCACTTCCAACAACATAAGAGATAACTCTAAACATGGACATCACCAGATGGTTAATATGAAAATCAGATTGATTATATTCTTTGCAATCAAAGATGGAGAAGTGCTATACAGTCATCAAAAACAAGAATACCAGTAACTGTGACGCACATCATGAACTCTTTATTGCAAAACTCAGATGTAAATTGAAGAAAGTGGGGAAAACCACTAGACTATCCAGTATGACCTAATCAAATCTCTTAAGATTACACAATGTAAGGGACAAATAGATTCAAGGGATTAGATCTAATAGAGTGCCTGAAGAACTATGGACAGAGGTTCATGATATGGTACAGGAGGCAGTGATCAAGGCCAACCCCAAGAAAAAGAAATGCAAAAAGCCAAAGTGGTTGTCTGACAAGGCCTTAAAAATAGCTGAGAAAAGAAGAGAAGCTAAAGGCAAAGGAGAAAAGGAAAGATATACCCATCTGAATGAAGAGTTCCAAAGACTAGCACAGAGAGATAAGAAAGCCTTCCTCAGAGTTCACTGCAAAGAAATAGAGGAAAACAATAGAATGGGAAAGAGTAGAGATCTCTTCAAGAAAATTAGAGATACCAAGGGAACATTTCATGCAAAGATGGGCTCAATAAAGGATAGAAATAGTATGAACCAAACAGAAGCAGGATATATTAAGAAGAGGTGATAAGAATACACAGAAGAACTGTGCCAAAAATAACTTCATGACCCCAAAACAACAATGGTGTGATCACTCACCTAGAGCCAGACATCCTGGAATGTGAAGTCAAGTGGGCCTTAGGAAGCATCACTGTGAACAAAGCTAGTGATGAAATTCCAGTCAAGCTATTTCAAATCCTAAAAGATAATGCTGTGAAAATGCTGCATTCAATATACTAGCAAATTTGGAAAAGTCGGCAGTGGCCAGAGGACTGGAAAATGTCTGTTTTCATTCCAATCCTAACAAAGAGGAATGCCAATGAATGTTCAAACTACCTCATAATTGGATTCAAATCACACACTAGTAAAGTAATGCTCAAAATTCTCCAAGTCATGCTTCAACAGTCCGTGAACCATGAACTTCCAGATGTTCAAGATGGATTTAGAGAAGGCAGAAGAACCAGAGATCAAATTGCCAACATCCGTTGGATCATCAAAAAAGCAAGAGAGTTTCAGAAAAACATCTACTCCTGTTTTATTGACTATGCCAAAGCCTTTTACTGTGTGAATAACAACAAACTGGAAATTCTGAAAGAGATGGGGAATAACAGACCACCTTTGTCTGCCTCCTGAGAATTCTGTATGTGGGTCAGGAAGCATCAGTTAGAATTGGACATGGAACAACAGATTGGTTCCAAATAGGGAAAGGAGTATGTCAAGGCTATATATTGTCACCCTGCTTATATAACTTATAGGCAGAGTACATCATGCAAATTGCCAGGCTGAATGAAATATGATCTGTAATCAAGATTAGTGGGAGAAATATCAATAACCTTGGATACAAGATGACACCACCCTTATGGTAGAAAGTAAAGAACTAAAGAGCCTCTTGATGAAAGTGAAAGAGGAGAGTAAAAAAGTTGGCTTAAAACTCAAGATTCAAAAAACTAAGATCATGGCAATTGGTCCCATCACTTCATGGGAAATAGATGGGGAAACAATGGAAACAGTGACAGACTTTATTTTTGTGGGCTCCAAAATCACTGCAGATGGTGCCTACAGTCATGATATTAAAAGTGACTTGCTCCTGGGAACAAAAGCTATGACCAATCTAGATAGCATATTCAAAAGCAGAGACATTACTTTGCCAACAAATTTCTATCTAGTCAAAGCTATGGCTTTTCCAGTAGTCATGTATGTGAGAGTTTTACTATAAAGAAAGCTGAGTGCCAAAGAATTGATGGTGTTGGAGAAGACTCTTTAGAGTCCCTTGGACGGCAAGCAGTTCAATAAGTCCATCATAAAGGAAATCAGTCCTGAAAATGCATTGGAAGGACTGATGCTGAAGCTGAAACTCTTAATACTTTATCCAACTGATGGGAAGAGCTGACTCATTGGAAAAGACCCTGATGCTTGGAAAGAATGAAGGCAGGAGGAGACAGGGACAACAGACAGTGAAATGGTTGGATGGCATCACCAACTCGATGGACATGAGTTTTAGAAAGCTCCAGGAATTCGTGATGGACAGGAAAGTCTGGCATGCTGCACTCTATGGGGTCGCAAAACTGGGACACAACTGAGCCATTGAACTGAAGGGAACATTTCATGTAAAGATGGGCACAATAATGGACAGAAACAGTATGGACCTAACAGAAGGAGAAAAGAAGAAGAGGTGACAAGAATGCATCAGTTCAGTTCAGTTCAGTCGCTCAGTCGTGTCCGACGCTTTGAGACCCCATGAATCGAAGCATGCCAGGCCTCCCTGTCCATCACCATCTCCCGGAGTTCACTCAGACTCACGTCCATCTTGTCCGTGATGCCATCCAGCCATCTCATCCTGGGTCGTCCCCTTCTTCTCCTGCCCCCAATCCCTCCCAGCATCACAGTCTTTTCCAATGAATCAACTCTTTGCATGAGGTGGCCAAAGTACTGGAGTTTCAGCTTCAGCNTAAGGGTGGTGTCATCTGCATATCTGAGGTTATTGATATTTCTCCCGGCAATCTTGATTCCAGCTCGTGTTTCTTCCAGTCCAGCGTTTCTCATGATGTACTCTGCATATAAGTTAAATAAGCAGGGTGACAATACACAGCCTTGACGTACTCCTTTTCCGATTTGGAACCAGTCTGTTGTTCCATGTCCAGTTCTAACTGTTGCTTCCTGACCTGCATACAGATTTCTCAAGAGGCAGGTCAGGTGGTCTGGTATTCCCATTTCTTTAAGAATTTTCCACAGTTTATTGTGATCCACACAGTCAAAGGCTTTGGCATAATCAATAAAGCAGAAATAAATATTTTTCTGGAACTCTCTTGCTTTTTCCATGATCCAGCGGATGTTGGCAATTTGATCTCTGGTTCCTCTGCCTTTTCTAAAACCAGCTTGAAGACGAATGCATACACAAAATATCTTACTGACCTGGATAACCACAGTGGTGTGATCACTCATCTAGAGTCAGAGATCCTGGAGTGCAAAGTCAAGTGGGCCTTCAGTTCAGTTCAGTTCAGTCCCTCAATCTTATCTGACTCTTTGTGACCCCATGGACTGCAGCATGCCAGGCCTCCCTGTCTATCACCAACTCCCGGAGTTCACCCAAACCCATGTCCACTGAGTTGTGATGCCATCCAACCATCTCATCCTCTGTCATCCCCTTCTCCTCCTGCCTTTAATCTTTCCCAGCATCAGGGTGTTTTCCAATGAGTCAGCTCTTTGCATCAGGTGGCCAAAGTACTGGAGTTTCAGCTTCAACATCAGTCCTTCCAGGGAACACCCAGGACTGATCTCCTTTAGGATAGACTTGCTGGATCTCCTTGCAGTCCTAGGGACTCTCAAGAGTCTTCTCCAACACCATAATTCAAAAGCATCAGTTCTTCAGCACTCAGCTTTCTTTAAAGTCCAACTTTCACATCCATAGATGACCAATGGAAAAACCATAGCCTTGACTAGACGGACCTTTGTTGGCAAAGTAATGTCTCTGCTTTTGAATATGCTATCTAGGGTGGTCATTATTTTCCTTCCGAGAGGTAAGCATCTTTTAATCTCATGGTTGCAATCACCATCTGCAGTGATTTTGGAGCCCCCCAAAATAAAGTCAGCCACTGTTTCCACTGTTTCCCCATCTATTTCCCATGAAGTGATGGAACCGTATGCCATGATCTTAGTTTTCTGAATGTTGAGTTTTAAGCCAACTTTTTCACTCTCCTCTTTCACTTTCATCAAGAGACTCTTTAGTTCTTCTTCACTTTCTACCATAAGGGTGGTGTCATCTGCATATCTGAGGTTATTGATATTACTCCTGGCAATCTTGATCCCAGCTTGTTCTTCTTCCAGCCCAGCATCTCTCATGATGTACTCTGCACTTAAGTTAAATAAGCAGAGTGGAGCATCATTATGAACAAAGTTATTGGAGGTGATAGAATTCCAGCTGAGCTATTTCAAATCCTAAAATATGATGCTGTTAAAGTGCTGCACTCACTATAACAGGAAATTTGGAAAACTCAGCAGTGGCCACAGGAAAAGGTCAGTTATCTTTCTAATCCCAAAGAAGGGCAATGCCAAACAATGTTCAAGCTATTGCACAATTGCATTGATTTCACATACTACCAAGGACATGCTCAAAATCCTCCAAGCTAGTTGAAGAAGGAAATGGCAACCCACTCCAGCATTCTTTCCTGGAGAATCCCATGGACAGAGCAGCCTGAGAGGCTACAGTCCATGGGATCACAAGAGTCATACACGACTTAGTGACTAAACCACCACCAGGATTCAACAGTACGTTAACAGAGCTTTGGAAAACATGAGCTGCATATAGAAAAGGCAGAAGAGCCAGAGAACAAATTGTCAACATCCACTGTACCATAGAAAAAGCAAGAGGATTCCAGAAATACATTTACTTCTGCTTCCTTGACTATGCTTAATCCTTTGACTGTGTGGATCACAACAAACTGGAAAATTCTTCCAGAGATGAGACTACCAGACTCCTCCTGAGAAATCTATATGCAGGTCAAGAAGCAACAGTTAGAACCAGACATGGAACAACAGACTGGTTCCAAATTGGGAAAGGAATATGTCAAGGCTGCGTACTGAATTGTCACCCTGCTTATTTAACTTATATGCAGAGTACATCATGCAAAATGCTGGGCTGGATGAAACACAATCTGGAATCAGGGAGAAATATCAATAACCTCAGATATGCAGAGTTGAGTTAAAACTCAACCTTCAGAAAACTAAGATCACGGCATCCAGTCTCATCACTTCATGGCAAATAGATGGGGAAACAATGGAAACAGTGACAGACTTTATTTTCTTGAGCTCCAAAAATCTCTGTGAATGGTGACTGTAGCCATGAAATTAAATGATTCATCTTCCCTGGAAGAAAAACCATGATAAACCTGACAGTGCATTACAAAACAGAGCAATTACTTTGCTGACACAAGTCCATAAAGTCAAAGCTATGGTTTTTCCAGTAATCGTTTATGGATGTGAGAGTTGGACCATAAAGAAGACTGAGCATCAAAGAATTGATGTTTTCAAACTGTGGTGTTGGAGAAGACTCTTGAGAGTTCCTTCAATTGCAAGATCAAACCAGTCAATCCTAAGGAAATCAGTCCTGAATGTTCATTTCAAGGATTGATGCTGAAGCTGAAGCTCCAATACTTTGGCCACCTGAAGAGAAGAACCGACTCATCAGAAAAGACCCTAATGCTGGAAAAGGTTGAAGGCAGGAGAAGGGGAAAACAGAGGATGAGATGGTTGGATGGCATCACTGACTCAATGGACATGAGTTTGAGCAATCACCAGGAGATGGTAAAGGACAAGGAAGCCTGGCGTGCTACAGTCTATGGGGTCGCAAAGAGTCGGACGTGATTGAACTGAACAACAACAATAAATCTTGCTTCAACACCATCTGCTGATTTACTTCCCTTTTCACTGCAGTTTCATTTCCTACCAGGTCCTCATCATCCTTGTCCATCCTTCTTATAAGTGCATGATTTGCCTTTCCCTGTGAATAACTTGGACATAAGGCATGGTGAACATCCCTGGCAGTTGTGTTTGTACTACACTCCTAATCTGTACAAGTGAATGAATGCTTGTCTGAAGAAGAGCTGATTATTGCTTCTGTCTTAAATAATTTTCAGTTAGGACAGACACAGGATCAATCTTCATATGTAATGAAACTATGAAATCACAGAACCCTATTATTCCATGAAGAAGAAAAAGAAGAATAAAATGTCTTTGGGGAGATAAGAAGAATGAAGTCAATGCACAAGAGACGTTCTAGTGCCTCCTGAAATAAAGCTCCCATCTTGGCTTCATAAATCACTGTGAATCTTCTTTATAAACTAAATGGTTTCTTCAGCTAGTCTGAGTTGGGCTACTTTACACTTAAAATGTCAGAGGCCTTACTAATATGGTTAAATAATTATAGTGTTATATTCTCATATTCTATCTGCAGCTGCTCAAATCTTATCCTTTAAAATACTTATTTCTAGACCTCTAGCTAGTTCAGCTTNNCTAGCTAGTTCAGCTTCAAGGTGCCTCTCTGCAGATTCATAATTTATAGAAAATAAATGTTCTGAAAAAATATCTGGTAAAATATGTCTTTTCTATGCATCATTTCTATGGTACAGGCTTTATAGATTTTCTTGACTTTTAGCAAAGCTTTCTTGGCTGAATACACACATAAGAGTGGCATTTCTTTAATAAAAGACCTTTACACTCCACTTACTTCATTGCAATGAATAACCATTTTTATTCCTTTAAGCAATCTCTGTATATGCTGAAAACTCTCCATTTATCAACTTATTGAAGTATTGAGAGTTTGGTTTTCCAGTCTTAAACATTAACTTGGCATTTACTTAACTATAGAATAATTTTTTTAAAAGGTACATATATATATATACACACACACACACATATATGGTGTATACATTTATGTTCACACACTTGTGTTCTAATAGATCTTTCAAAATAACACAATACCCAAACTCCTTACATTTTCACCTAAAAGAATTTCTCCTAAAATCCATCACAATAAATGTTTATTCTTGCTATACTTCATTTCAAAGCCACAGAGCCCTTTCACTGATTTCATACTCTTCAATATGATATATTCAATCTATGATCAAGTACCGAAGTCTGTATCTTCAGATTATATCAAAAATCTGAAATATTCTCCCTGTCTTCACTGCCAACCCCAGGTCCAAACTGCCATCTTCACTCACAGGTTTTCTAAAATCACCTCCTACTTCAAAGGTCTTTCTGCTTTTAATTTTAGCTCCTTTGGTCAATTTGCTCCCTAGTTATTATGGCATTCCCTGATGGTGGGAAAATTTGACGGCAGGAGGAAAAGGGGATGACTGAGGATGAGATGGTTAGATAGCATTACCAACTCAATGGACATGAATTTGAGCACTCTGGGAGATAGTCAAGGACAAGGAAGCATGGTGTGCTGCAGTCCATGGGGTAGCAGAGTAAAGCATGACATAGCAACTGAACGACTGTTTAAAGTCCTTTAAGGGGTTCCCATGTCAACCAGAGCAAAAGTGAAAAACCTAACAATGACCAGCAAGACCCTACATCATCTGTAAATTTGTTAATACACTGTGCCAACCACAAAATAAGCACATGACCAACACTGGTTGATGTTATTTTTAATCATTATTTAATTTATATATAAGGAAATAAAGGCTCAGAAGAAGTACTGAAAGCAAGAGCCCTAATTCAAATTCCTACTCTTCCTTCAAAGTTAATTAAAGTCTCTTCATATAAACAACAACAAAAATTAAATTGACAAAAAAAAAGCTAGTGAAAAAAGTGAAAGAAACTTGGGTAAAATATCAATATAAATTCCACAAAGCATTTTGTAATGTCTCAGTGGGAACTTAGGGGGAAACAAGCATGTGTAGGTATTACCACACAAGGGCCAGCTGCCTGATGTGCACAGAAGCCAACACTAGCACTCGATTTGAGAAAAGTCAGTGAGGTTGACTGTCAGGAAACTGGAGGCAGGACTCAGGTCTATCTCCAACCAGCAGTTGAGTCCAACTCTTATGATTTAGAGAAGGAGGGTTGGTATGCAGAAGAGGGGCTCATGGAGCAGGTTTTGATTTAATGGAAGGGCTTTGGAACTTGGCCTATTTATGGTAAAGTATGGTAAAGAGGGCTTCAGTGCCCAATATTTCCTCTGGACTACTGAAAGGGTTTCCTGCGTTCAGGTCTTAGTCATTCCCTGGTCCTTTGGTTATATGCGGCTATAAACTTCTGTTCCAGGTGTTATCTGAGATCAAAATTTTCTCCTTTGTGCCTGCTTCATGTTTTGTTCTATTGTTTCTGAAAAACCACTCAGTATCTTGTTTTTGATAATTACCAGTTGGAGCAGATTCTGAAATGGAGCAAGACCTTGCCCTCCATGTCCTCAGCCTATCTTTTGTCTGGAAAAACTTTAGCCAAAGAATAAGTTTAATCAGAGAAGTGAGAAAACACAGAAACAAAGAAAAGCAACAGGACAAAACAATAGTAGTCAGCAAAATCGAGGACTTTTAGTTCCTTCTCAAGGCTTTTGATAATATTCTGAGCCATATCCTGTGAGCTCTCTTAAAAATACTGACATCCCCACCAGGCAGAAGAAATTGATGGCCAGACTATAGCCATGACATAAGCTGCCACAATTCTGAGAACTGGCCTCAAGGAAATGGGACTTAAGACTAACTATACTTAATCAATGTGGCACTGATCAGACCACTGCACGACCAATTTAGAGACGACTGTAAGAGTTGACTGTGGTATTTCTGCATGTAGTCCCCTGTCTTTACCAACAAAAGCTTTTCTCCATTGAAAATCGGCCTTTGGACAGAAGTCCACCCCTCAGCCCCTGCTCCCAGTTGCCAGAATCCAAATTCAAGCAAACTTTGCAGCAACCTTGCTTCTTTATTGGTTTTCGAGCAATGAGCAGTCAAGACCCCCACTTTCGGTAACAAACCTGCAGTAACAGAGGAATCATTACAGATCTGGAAAGTTACGTGAATTCATGAATACTCAGAGAAATCTGAGATGATTCTAATAATAACAGAAAAGAATGCCAGAATTTATCAGTGAAGAAGGATTATTGCTTATGACCAGATTCTTCATGTTGATTTGAATACGGTCAAACACAGGAATTTGAATCAGAAAATTTTAATACTAAAGAAAGAAATTTGTAACAACTAGTTATTTTATAGGGAAGGAGGTGAGGCAGCAAACTCTGCTATTTTTTGTACTGATTACGAATCAAATAACATATATTTCTGTTTTCTTCTCTAGATTCAAATTAATGGTTTAGGGATTTCCATATTGTAGATTGTGGACAGTCCCTGAAAGGCATGATAATAGAGATCACTTTTAAGTTACTAGGTGCCAGATACTTTGATATGTGTGTATGTTTTCACCATAATATATAAAATAAAATTTTGATTTAGATATATAACCTAGGGTTCAGTAATACTGCTAAATTTTTATAGCAATGAAGTAGCCTAGCTATACATATGGATTAATGAGTAGGAGATATCAATGTTTGATGTCTTATTAGCATTTTCATACTATAGACATTGGAAAATTATATACCTAAAACTTTAACACACATCTTTAAGAAATAAGATTATTTTCATAGACAGCCAAAATGTTGTTACTACATCTAAAATAATTAGAATTTCATATATCATGTATTATTTTCTCAGTTTTTTTTTGTTTGTTTTTTTACTTTTTACTAACTCATGTTTCTTCTTTTGGGCCTCTGATTATAGGTATGCTAATCTGTTCTTTACATGTCCTTAATATTCCTTTCTAATACTTTCATTTCTTTTTCTATTTCTGTTAAAATCTCCTTTCTTTTTTTTAAAAAATTTTTATCCCCTATGTCTCTTACTTCCTTTGTTTTCTCTGGTCTCTTTCCTCCCTTTTGCTATTTGTAAATTAGTCTGAGTTTCTGAAATTATTTTTTCTTCCATTTATTTCCTGATTTCTGTTTTGTACTTCATATCCTTTCTCCAGCCCTTTGGTTTCCTGTGTATGTGCCAGTGTGTGCTTCAATTATAATCTTATTATTGACATCCTATTGTCTTTTCTTATTATTCATATTGAATGGATGGAAAATTCCTGGTCCAGTTGAAAGAATGATCTGATGGAGAAAATGTGGAAGTATAAGGGCAGTTTTTTTCTGATTTCTCCATTCACAGGTTCTCTCTTCTCACCACAAAGTTGAGAAGTGTCTCTAAATAGAGTGCTGTCACTTCGATTCCATTGTACTGCCCATGGTCTGCTTCCTATGTGCTGGGAGCACAGTGTCCTGCACTATTCATATCAGAAATCACAAGTTCACACATGAGGCAAAGCCACTTGCCTTCTGGAGTGAACATCTTCTAACACTTTACTGTTGCTATTTTTCCTGGGTTGGTCAATCACAGGCCTGACTCCTTGGTCTTCCCTATTGTCATTTAGCACCTGACATTCGCTGGATCATGGAAAAAGCAAGAGAGTTCCAGGAAAACATCTGTTTCTGCTTTATTGACTATGCCAAAGCCTTTTACTCTGTGGATCACAATAAACTGTGGAAAATTTTGAAAGAGATGGGAATACCAGACCACCTGACCTGCCTCTTGAGAAATCTGTATGCAGG
>SJYQ01003034.1:26666-65253 GCA_006410935.1 Redunca redunca | reverse complement strand
TACACTCATGGTGAATTCATGTCAATGTTTGGCAAAACCAATACAGTATTGTAAAGAAAACTAAAGTCAAAATAAAAATTTAAAAAAAAAAGACCAAACAGACATTTCTCCTAAGAAGACATACAGATGGCCAACAAACACATGAAAAGAAGCTTAACATCGCTAATTATTAGAGAAATGCAAATCAAAACCACAATGAGATATCACCTCACATCAGTCAGAATGGCCCTCATCAAAATGTCTACAAACAATGAATGCTGGAGAGGGTGTGGAGAAAGGGAACATTCTTGCACTGTTGGCAGGAATGTAAATTGATTCCACTATGGAAGACAGTATGGAGATTCTTTAAAAAAAAAAAGAAAAAAAAAGAAAAAAACTAGGAATAAAACCACTGTATGACCCAGCAATCCCACTCCTAGGCATATACCCTGAGGAAACCAAAATTGAAAAAGACACATGTACCCCATTGTTCAGGGCTTCCCTCATAGCTCTGTTGGTAAAGAATCTGCCTGCAGTGCGAGAGACCTGGGTTTGATTCCTGGGTCAGGAAAATGCCCTGGAAAAGTAAATGGGAACCCATGCCAGTATTCTTGCCTGAAGAATTCCATGGACAGTTGAGCCTGGGAGGCTACAGTCCATGGGGTCACAAGAGTCAGACATTACTTAGTGACTAAAGGGAGAGAGAGAGAGAGCCCTTTGTTCATTGCAGCACTATTTACAATAGCTAAAGCATGGAAGCAACCTAGATGTCCATTGCCAGATGAATGGATAAAGAAGTTGTGGTACATATACACAATGGAATATTACTCAGCCATAAAAAGGAATGCATTTGAGTCAGTTCTGATAAAGTGGGTGAAGCTAGAACCTATTATACAGACTGAAGTGAGTCAGAAAGACAAAGATAAATATCATATTCTAATGCACATACACAGAATCTAGAAAAATGGTACTGAAGAATTTATTTAGAGGGCAGCAGTGGAGAAAAAGACATACAGAATAGAGACTTATGGACATGGGGAGAGAGGAGGAGAGGGTGAGATGTATGGAGAGAGTAACATGGAAACACCCTACCATATGTAAAATAGATACCCAACAGGAATTTGCTGTGTGTCTCAGGAAACTCAAATAGGGGCTCTGTATCAACCTAGAGGGGTGGGGTGGGAAGGGAGATGGGAGGGAGGTTCAAGAGGGAGGGGATATATGTATATCAATGACTGATTCATGTTGAGATTTGACAGAAAACAACAAAATTCTTTTAAGCAATTGTCCTTCAATAAAAAATAAATTTTTAAGAAATTTGCTTTAGTTTCCCAAAGTCTTTCAACTAGGAAATGATACTTTGGAGTACAAATTCCTAAGACAGTTCCCTGGACTCAAGTGGAGGGTAAACCCATGATATCCAAAGCTAGAGAAGTTCCGTACCACACTTCATTTTTCCCATCTGTCCTAAAATTATTCACACTTGGTTGTGTACCTGTCATTTTTGCAAAGATTCCCAAGTTAGGTATATAATACTAATGCAAAAACAAAAGACAGGTGGTAACATCAAAGGATTTGCATTAGAGAGACAAATGATGCATCTGAGGTAATAATTATACATTGAACAAAATCTTATACATTATTCTTAGATTTTAGTATGTAAAATACAGTTCTACCCATTTCTCTTGCAAGCATCATCTACAATCCCCTCTCTCCTACACAACATTTAAATTTAAATATTAGTGGAAGAACACCTCTAACCACCTAAAAACATTCTATGACAGGGAAAAGTAATCAATGTGCCCTCTGGAGAGATTTTTATGACTTCAAAATTACATTTAGGATTTGAGTTGCTTACTTAATAAGCTTGGAGACTTTGTTTCATTTGGTATATTTTATTGTCTCTAAGCTACCACAGGCAGCTAAACAAGTTATAGCCAAAGGCTTCATGCTTCTTGTGTATTTTTAGTAGATTCTTACTATAGTCCCTGTAGGAAGTACTACCATTAACTCCCTGAAACAAACCTTAAAAAGGTCAAGTAACCACCTCTAAATGCTGTGTTCAGAATGGAAACCTAGGACTTTGCCACTCTAAAGTTATAGAGCTTAGAGTACATGAGAAATAGTGAAGAACAGAGAAGAATCGAGAGCTTGTTTAAAACAAGCGGCCCTGAGATGGGATGGCTGCCATGAAAAGCCAGACAACAGAATTACAACACAATACAGCAATCTAATTTCAGGACAAATAAAATAATGACTCTGGTCCTGAAGAAAGTTTATATTCTGTGAAGTATGCTCTCTTTAATAAATCAAGGAAATGCACAATACATTTTAGTCACATTTCTATGAGATATAAAATATAGCCCAGTGTTTAAATGAATTGCTGTTGTTCAGTGTCTAAGTCATGTCTGACTCTTTCCTACTCCATAGACTGCAGCACTCCAGGCTCCCATGCCCTTCACCATCTCCAGGAGTTTACTCAGATTCATGTCCATTGAGTCAGTGATTCTCTCTAACCATTTCATCCTCTGCTGCCCCTTTCTACTTTTGCCTTCAATCTTTCCCAGCATCAGGGTCTTTTCTAATGAATTGACTCTTTGCAGCAGGTGGCCAAAGTATCGGACCTTCACTTTTAGTATCAGTCCTTCCAATGAATATTAAGAGTTGATTTCCTTTAGGATTGACTGGTTTGATCTCTTTGCAGTTCAAGGGACTCTCAAGAGTCTTCTCCAGCACTGCAGTTTAAAAGCATCAATTCTTTGGCACCCAGCCTTCTTTATACTCCAGCTCTCACATCCATACACGACTACTGGAAAAACCGTAGCTTTGACTATACTGACCTTTCTCAGCAAAGGGATGTCTCTGCTTTAAATATGCTGGGCGTTTGTCATAGCTTTTCTTCCAAGGAACAAGCATTCTTTTAATTTCATGGCTGCAGTCACCGTCTACAGTGATCTTGTTTAAATGGATAAGCTTTATTTATTTGCAGTTTGTCCTAGGCAAAATCATAAAATGGGAAAACTTCTCTATAAGTAAACACCTCTCTTTCTTCTCCAGAGTCCATGGTCCACTCTATCACAATGAGTTTCTTGGGGGAAAAAAAAAAAAAAAAAAGATGCTATTGGTCACTCCACAGTTCTCTGTGGTTCTATCAATTTCTTTTCCCTAGAATATTCACATTTTCTATCTTAGTATCAGGAATGAAATAAAAAAATCTTTCTTGTTAAAAAATTTCAGCCACTAGAGAATGTTAAATTGGAGTGTGCATATTTGGAGAACAGTAAGAGGCATTATCAGAGTTTCTAAAGTCACAGTGCATAGGCACCTATGCAACTTAGGGGAAAATGTAGTCTGTGTAACAATTTGACTTATGAAAAATGCGTTTCTCTTAGAGCTGTCTCCTCAGTAAGATAGCTTTGTGTTTGCAATATTCCCAAAGTCTCTCTGGTGTAGACAACCAAGACACGTGAAACTAAACCCTGGAAGACAATCAAAATCTTTTGCCCCATGAACCACTTATTGTTCTGTTACAATGTACATCTCAGTGATTGAACGCTGAAAAAAAAAACTTTGTTCTCACTGTCAAGGACACCGTTTGGTTCATTCCACATAACTAGGCTATTTTGCAGAGTCCTAATGAGTCATTTTATTTACTTTTTCTTTCTCTTCCTAAGAGATACCAATCCAAGTAGCATTCATAATTTAGGAAACTTTCCCCTAAGAGCCCTGAGGTTTCCTACATAACTGGTAATGGTTGTGTTCACAAACCTGAAACTCTAACATCATTGATTTTTATGGCATTATTTCTTAATGAACCCTGTTAGAATGTAAGTGACTAAAAAGTACATAAGTTACCTCCGTTTGAGCTTTAAAATAGGAAAGATCACAGAGAGGGCTTTTATCTCTGTCTTGGCTCCAGTGAACTGTATCTCACTAAATAACAGTTCAGTTCTTAATACAGAAGGACCTCGTGATTAAAAACAAAAGTCCCGTTAACAATCATACCAATTCATTTAGATGAAACATTCTGTTAAGCAGAAAATGCTCTGAATACTCTGTGAAAAATATATCTTAGTGGTACATAAAGGGGCCCTTTTATCCATTGGTGCAGCTCAATAGGTTAATGAAAAGTCTTTCTTAACAGATAATGTTAGGGCTATCTGAGAGCTAAATATATTTGGAGTTTAGAAATAGGCGATGGAATCTTCAGTATCCTGTCAGGTTGTTAAAATCATCCAAGGCTACTTGTGGACAAAATCTATGACTACTTGACTGGCTCATGTTGACATGCATGAAATTTGTTGATGATCTCAGTTCAGTACTTGCACTAGCTAATGACGTAATTGTTACCATGTGTTATATTTTACTCTTATAGAGTACTAAAATTAGTTTTAAAATGCCATTGCCTAATCAATACTTAAAAATCTCTTAACAATATTCAGCCACCATGTATTATGAAACTAATACATTGCTGACACTGTGGCACAGACTGCAGAAGATTTATAGATTAAAAACACATTTTTCTTGACCTGCAGAAATTTAAGATCTAGTAAGAAGTTAGACTAAAACTGAGGATCATAACTGTATGCAAGAGCTATAAAGAAAACAATAGAGGTGACATCTGTACTGGTTATAGAAAGATGAGTTGAAGTATCTCAGAGAACATAGAGAAAGATATTCTGGTAGAACAAACAGATCCAGAGCTGTGAAAGAGCATAGTGTGTCCAGGGAAAACTGAAACTTAGGAAAAATGCCTGCGGCATAGTAGATGTTCAATAAATGTCTCTGGAATGAATGAATAAAAGGCAAAAATGAAAAATTACATTTGACTGGAAATATAAACCTCATATATGAATAAAAGGAAAAGAAAAATTCAATAAACGGAAATGAATTTGGGGAAACAAAAATGTAGGCAAGTACCAGTGTTCAATTTCCAAGGAGTGTTTTTATTCTTAATAGTACTGTAATATTTATTTTACTGAAATGAAGTTTAGATATAGAGACATTTTTTTCCAACTATCAATTTCTGCATTTAAAAAATCTCAGACTTAATGGCTTAAAACATCAAAAGCATTTATTTGCTCACAACTGCACTGTTTGGCTGGGGTTTGGGAGGTAATAGTTGATCTTGGCTCCACTTAGCTGAGACAGCTTAAAGACTGGGGCCTACAGGTAACTGAAGACTTCCTCATCCATACACACCTCTCAGTTGGTCTCGCTATCAGCTGAGACCTTCACCAGGAATGTCAACTGAAGTATGTACACACAACCCTTCTCTTAACTTGAGCTGCCTAACAATGTGGTGTTTGTGTTCCAGGGGTGAGTATCCCAAGAGAGAGGCAGGTAGAAGCTGTGTAATTTTTAGATCTAGCCTTGAAAGCTACATAGTATCATATCTGCTGTACTCTTTTGCTCAAAGCATATACAACCCCTTCCAAGTTGAAAATGATAGAAAATGCACTCCTTGTCTTGATGTTGGTGTGACAAGGATTGTTAAGAGCATGCAAGAACAGAAATACTGCTATGAAAATTTTTAGAAAATGCAATCTACCACAATTTTTCCCACATCCCCATAATAAATAATAAAAATGACATCTACAAAATAGGAATCTAACAATCTTTTTAATGGATCAACAATGGAGACCACAAAACATCATTTGGCTAGCTCAAGACATCAATTATAATTGCCAATTTACTAATGTGATATTTTAAGCTTCATTAGAGCAGGAAGAGTGTTTTACTTAATCATTATATTTCCAACACCTGGTGGAAACATGGCTTTTTAAAAAATAAATGTCTAATTAACATTTGCCAACTAAATGAATATATAAGAATATAAACTTAATAATAAAAATCACTACTTCTTATATAATTATCTCCTATAGTCTTTTCACATGTAAATATTTTAGAATCTTAATACCAATTTTTATGTCAATATATTTTTTAGTGTGATCCACTCATCATGTATGGATGTGAGAGTTGGACTGTGAAAAAGGCTGAGCGCTGAAGAATTGATGCATTTGAACTGTGGTGTTGGAGAAGACTCTTGAGAGTCCCTTGGACTGCAAGGAGATCCAACCAGTCCATTCTGAAGGAGATCAATCCTGGGATTTCTTTGGAAGGAATGATGCTGAAGCTGAAACTCCAGTACTTTGGCCACCTCATGCGAAGAGTTGATTCATTGGAAAAGACTCTGATGCTGGGAGGGATTGGGGGCAGGAGGAGAAGGGGATGACAGAGGATGAGATGGCTGGATGGCATCACTGACTCTATGGACATGAGTCTGAGTGAACTCCGGGAGTTGGTGATGGACAGGGAGGCCTGGCGTGCTGCGATTCATGAGGTCACGACTGAGCGACTGAACTGAACTGAACTCATATATAGTGACAATTAAAAGTTCTTGAGGATTATAATCTTGCCAAGGTGTGTGTACGGTCAGGCCACCCAGGATGGCTATTCTCTTGCTCTTTGTCCATCCCCTGCCAGTCCAGTGCCTGTTTCACCTACACCCTCCTTGCAGGACTGAGCTTTCTACATACTTGCCTCAGGCCCCAACCAATGACTGTTCTAACCTTTGGGGGTGGTTTAGTCACTAAGTCATGTCCAACTCTTGTACTCCATGGATGGTAGCCCACTAGGCTCCTCTGTCCATGGGATTTCCCAGGCGATAATATTGGAGTGTGTTGCCATTTTTGTCTCCAGGGGATCTCCCTGACCCAGGGATCAAAGCCCCATCTCCTGCATTGCAGGTGGTCTCCTGCGTCACAGGCTGATTCTTTACTAGGAGCCACCAGGGAAGCCATTCTAACCTTTAGATCAGAACATTTCCACCTGGAGGGCTTATCAAGGGGTAGTGTGGCAGGGGGTGGGCACTCTGGGTTTCTCTGGTAACTGATGAGCTGACCTGATGTCAGTTTCCCCTGTAACAGGCCCTCCCCCTCTCCCCCAGGAGTAAAACTGAAGCCAGCTCTTGCCAGTTGCTCAGGGCATGCTGTGGGGTGTTGCTTCTGTCACTGACAGCCAGCTATTTCTTCAGTCTTGAATCTGGGCCGAGTGCAGCCCAACAGAGAGGAAGGGGTGTCAATAGCAAACAGTCAATATTTTTCTTATTTCATAATAACAGGAATTCTGAAATCAGAGCATATTTTTAAAATACTTTATTGGTTTATTTATTTGGTTATGCCAGGTCTTAGCTACAGTACACGGGATATTTGATCTTCACTGTGGCTGAGCGATCTTCTGTTACCGCCTGTGGGATCTAGTTCCCTGGCCAGGGATGGATCCTGGGCCCCCTGCACTGGGAGCTCGGAATCTTAGCCACGGGACCACCAGTGAAGTCACAGAGCAAGTTTTTAAAAATAAGGTACATTATAAAAGTTTGAATTGCTCTTTTAAAAATGTACCCACTTTCTTCCACTGACTAAAATAACCCTAAATCAGTTCAGTCACTGTGAAAACAATATTCAAATCCCTTTGAAACATTTCATATATTTGTAATTTACCTTAAATATATGTAAAATAGAGGAGTAAAAATACCTCAATCTATTAGTCTGTGTACTCCTGTTACAGTCACTGCAGGGATGCCTAATTTATTTTGAGTGGTCCCCTGTCCTCAGTGGAAGCATGGATATTGACAGAACCCGATTTCTAACATAGGGGAAAATGTTTCTGTTTTGTTATTCATAAGATACCTCATACTTTGATCTTTTCACATGTTACATTGTATGATTTAGGGGATTTATGTGTCTGGACTACTTTAAGTGAAGTCGCTCAGTCGAGTCCGACTCTTTGAGACCCCATGGACTGTAGCCAACCAGGCTCTCCCATCCATGGGATTTTCCAGGCAAGAATACTGGAGTGGGTTGCCATTTCATTCTCCAGGAGAACTTCCCAACCCAGGGATCAAACCCAGGTCTCCCGCATAGTAGGTAGATGCCTTACCATCTGAGCCACAAGGGAAGCCACAAGGAATCTTGTAATAAGATTGCTGCTGCTGCTGCTGCTAAGTCGCTTCAGTCGCGTCCGATTCTGTGCGACCCCATAGATGGCAGCCCACCAGGCTCTCCCGTCCCTGGGATTCTCCAGGCAAGAATACTGGAGTGGGTTGCCATTTCCTTGTCCTATGCATGAAAGTGAAAAGTAAAAGTGAAAGTGAAGTCGTGTCCGACTCCTAAAGATCCCATGGACTGCAGCCTACCAGGCTCCTCCATCCATGGGACCTTCCCGGCAAGAGTACTGGAGTGGGTTGCCATTGCCTTCTCCTGTAATAAGATTAGTGAATGGTTTACTTTGAAGTGCTGCACGAAGTTTCATTTGCTAATCAATGAGTGTTTAATCTAGTTTCCTAAACTGTTACCAAGGAAGCTTGTCAGTTTCAATTCCCTTCAATAATATTTCTAGCTAACAAGGATGAAATTACATTGTAGGGAAATGTGAAGGAGCATGTGATAAGCTTTAGGATGCTTTCCATTTTGAATATGGAAGAGAATGTTGTCGGGTGAATTTCCTGTAGCCCCTAAGCTCTCTCAATGCCTATTGTCTCGAGTGACATGAATGTTGGCCATACATAAATACGAGTTAGTCTGAAATGACAGTGATAAAATATGACTTTTTAATCTATTTGTTAAATTTCTGGTAAATTCTTACACCTACAGCACTTAACACAAGTGTAGTAGGGAGAATGGGAGCAAGGAGACCCTGCTCTGGCTTTGTCATAAGAAGTTTTGCACTGGCCTCCATGTCTTAGTCCTGACTTTAGAGGAAACGCTTTCAGCCCTTTTTAAAAGATTTCTTTCTTTCTTTACTGGCTGTGGAGGGTCTTTCTTGCTGCACACAGGCCTTCTCTAGCTGTGCAGGTGGGGGCCACTCTTTGCTGCGGTGTATGGGCTTCTCAAGGCAGTGGCTTCTCTTGCTGCAGAGAATGGTTCTAGGCACACAGACTTCAGGAGTTGCAGTCCATGGCTCAGTAGTTGCAGCACATGGGTTTAGTTGCTCCACGGCATGTGGGATCTTCCCCAAAAAGACATTGAGCCAGTGTCCCTGGATAGCAAGGTAGATCCATAACCATGGACCACCAGGGATGCCCTCAGTTTTTCTCCTTTGACCATGATGTCAGATGTGGATTTATCATATATGGCCTTTATTATGTTGAGGTAGGTTCCTCTGTGCCCACTTTCTGGAAATCATTTATCATAAATGGATTTTGAATGTTATCAAAGCTTTCTCTGTACCTATTGAGATGATCATATGATTTTTAGTCTTCAATTTGTTAATGTGGTGTATCACACTGATTGACTTGTGGATACTGAAAAATTCTTGTGTACTTGGGATAAATCTGGCTTGATTATAGTATATGATTCTTTTAATGTATTGTTGTATTTGGTTGGCTACTATTTTGTTGAGCATTTTTGCATAAAAGAAACCCTCCTATACCATTCATTAATGGGAATGTAAAATCATACAACCACTTTGGAGGACAGTATGTAGGTTCCTTTAAAAAACTAAAAACTGAACCACTGTGTGATCCTGCAATCCCACTCCTGGACAACTGTCTGGGGAAAACCATAATGCAAAAAGATACATGCTCCCCAGGTGTTCATAGAAGCACTATTTACAATAGTTAAAGCATGGAAACAACCTAAATATCCACCAACAGAGGAATGAATAAAGATGTGATCCACATATACAATGGAATGTTACTCAGTCATGAAAAAAAAATGAAATAAAGTCATTTGTAGCAAAATGGATGGACCTAGAGATTGTCGTACTGAGTTAAGGAAGTCAGACAGAGAAAGACAATTATCGTGTCATTTATGTGAAATCTTTAAAAATGGTATAAATGAACTTATTTACAGAACAGAAATAAAGTCACAGATATAAAAACAAATTAATGGTTACTAGGGGTGAAGGGTGGAGAAGGCAATGGCACCCCACTCCAGTGCTCTTGCCTGGAAAATCCCATGGAGAGAGGAGCCTGGAAAGCTCCAGTCCATGGGGTCGCTGAGGGTCAGACACGACTGAGTGACTTCACTTTTACTTTTCTCTTTTGTGTATTGGAGAAGAAAATGGCAATCCACTCCAGTGTTCTCGCCTGGAGAATCCCAGGGACAGGGGAGCCTGGTGGACTGCTGTCTGTGGGGTCGCACAGAGTCAGACGCAACTGAAGTGACTTAGCAGCAGCAGCAGCAGCAGGGATGAAGGGGGGTAAATTGGGAGATTGGGATTAACATATTAATATTTGTTGTTGTTGTTCAGTCACTAAGTAGTGTTGAACTATTTGTGACCAATGGACTGCAGCACACCATCTCCCAGAGTTTGCTTAAACACCAGTCCCTTGAGTCAATGATGCCACACTACTATATATAAAATAAATAACTAATGAGGACAGAGAACTACTCAATACTCTACAATCTAAATTGTATACTCATCACAAAAATCCAATTTTAGAATATTTTCATTACCCCTTAAAAATTTCCTTCACCCTGTTTTGTCAATTCTGTCATTTACCTCAGTCCGAATTAATTGCTGGTCTGATATCTGTATCCACAGATTTGATTTTTTGTGCATTTTATATAACTGGAATCAGCATGTAGTATTTAGCACCTGGCTTCTTTTGCTTAACATATTTCTGAGATTCATTCATGCTGCAACATTTGACAGAACTTCATTCCTTTTTATTGTTAAATAATATCCCATTGTAAAGATATACCACATTTTTAATCCAGTCACCATTTGGATATTGGAATGCTTCAAGTTTTGTACTATTTTGAATAATGCTATATAACATTTATGTGCAAGACTTTGCATGAATATATTTTTTTCATTTATCTTAAGTAGATTCTTAGAGTAGAATACCTAAACTGTACAATAAGTTTATGTTTAACTTTCCCATATTATGCCTTAACTTTCCCATATTACACCAAATTGTTTTCCAAAGTGACAGTAGCATTTTACATTCTCACCAGCAGTTTTTCATTTTCTCCACATCCTTGTCAACACTTATTATCTGTCTCTTTGATTATAGTTATTTTTCTGAGTATGAAATAGTATTTCATTATGGTTTTAATTTACAATTTGCTAATGATCAGTGATATTGAGCATCTTTTCATGTGCTTGTGAACTTTTGTACATGAATAGAATAATAAAGCAGAATAATTTGCAAAGAGAGGAGTGAGGTGACATCATTGTTACCGTTTTAAAAAGTAGTCAATAATGATCTCTCCACTAAAAAGAAAGCATTTGGAGAGAAACCTGAAAGGAGGGGGGGAAAGCATTCCAGGTAGAGGAAACAAGAAGTGCAAATGCCTTAGAGTGAGAGCAGTTTTCATACATTCTAAGTAAACCAGGAGGACACTGGAGATGAAGCAAAGTGGCAGAGTGGTGATGGAAGACAGGTAACAGATGGGCTGGTAGGAGTGCAGGTCTTATAGAGGCTTAAAATTATTATAAGTAGGTGCAGTTCAGTCGTTCTGTCGTGTCTGACTCTTTATGATGTCTGACTCTTTATGACCCCATGGACTGCAGCATACCAGGTTTCCTTGTCCATCACCAACTCTGAGAGCTTTCTCAAACTCATGTCCATTGAGTCGGTGAAGCCATTCAACCATCTCATCCTCTGTTGTCTCCTTCACCTCCTGCCTTAAATCTTTCCCAGCATCAGGATCTTCTCCAATGACTCAGTTCTTCACATCAGGTGGCCAAAGTATTGGAGTTTCAGCTTCAACATCAGTCCTTCTGATGAATATTCAGGACTGATCTCCTTTAGCATGGACTGGTTTGATCTCCTTGCAGTGCAAGGGACTCTCAAGAGTCTTCTCCAAGACCACAGTTCAAAAGCACCAATTCTTTGGTGCTCAGCTTTCTTTATGGCCCAACTCTCATGTCCATACATGACTACTGGAAAAACCATAGCTTTGACTAGATGGACCTTTGTTGGCAAAGTAATGTCTCTGCTTTTTATATGCTGTCTAGGTTGGTCATAACTTTCTTTCCAAGGAGTAAACATCTTTTTACTTCATGGCTGCAGTCACCATCTGCAGTGATTTTGGAGACCAATAAAATAAAAGTCTGTCACTGTTTCCATTGTTTCTCCATCTATTTGCCATGAAGTGATGGGATCAGTCACCATGATCTTCATTTTTTTGAACATTGAGCTTAAGCCAGCTTTTTCACTCTCTTCTTTCCTTTTTTTTTTAATGTTACTTTTTTTTACTTTACAATACTGTATTGGTTTTGCCATACATCAACATGCCCCTTTCACCTTCATCAAAAAGTTCTTTAGTTCCTCTTTGCTTTCTGCCATAAGGGTGGCGTCATCTGCATATCTGTTATAAGTAGGTTAATTATACTTAAAAACCAAACAACCTTATAGAAAAAAATTTATATTTGTGGTTACCAAAGGTGGAGGAGGGTAGGGCCGAGAAAGGGGATATTGGATGGTGATCAACAGGTACAAACTCCCAGTTATAAATAAGTACTAGTGATATAACTTACAACATGATAAATATAATTAAAGCTGCTGTATGCTACACATGAAAATTATCAATACAGTAAATCTGTGAGCTCTTATCACAGATATTTTTCTATTTCTTTAATTTTGTATCATATGGGATAGTGGGTATTTGCTAAACTTTACTGTGGTAGTCATTTCATTATGTATGCAAGTCATATCATTATGCTATACACTTTAAACATATAGTGTTGTATGTCAATTATAGCTTAATAAAACTGGAAGGGGAGAAAAGAAGAAAAAAGTTATTATAAGGATTGAGCTTTGGTGGACAGATTTATACTCATTTGACCTTAAGAAACTTATGTTTAAAAAAAATTCCAAATGATATTTTGTAAATTGATACTAGGAGTTAATGGACAAGATTATTCATATCTGCAGATTAACATAGTCACTCTCTCAAGGAACTGGGAAAACAGTGTATAGATGATAAACAATAAAAACACTTGAACCTAACTATCTAATTGTTGCTGAATACTCAGCTTTCTGTGTGAGAAATTTGCTAGTCATTCTAGGATATACAAGCACAGTCTTAGCACTTCAGAGAGCAACATGGTCCTGTGGCCTGACTGGTTGATAGATAAAATGCCATGGCTTCATCTGAAAAAGGACCCAGCTGCTGTCCAGTCTTAACGTGATTTCTTTGCCAATGTGATTGGTAAAAAGAGATATTTCATTATTATTTGCATTTGCATTTTCCTATTAGTAAGTCTGAGAATCTTTTAATGTGCTTATTGCTTATTTGAATTTGTTCTTTGGTCATCTGTGTGTTTTAACCAGTCCCTTGCCTATTTTTATGGGTGGTCATCTGCATGCTATCAAATGTAAGAGCTGGTTACATGGAATAACTACTAATGCTATAACTTTTATGTGCCCTGAAATTTTCTTACAATCAAGCATGTACTTGATCAGACTTAAATATGTACTTTTCCTCTTTGGATTCTGGATTTGTTATTTTAAGAGTCTTCAGTCTCATAGAATATACAAGTATTCTGTTAATACTAACAGTTTTCCTAAGATTATGATGATTTTTCCATATTTAACTTATAATAATTTTATTTATTCATTCATTCATTTATTTATTTATTTAACTTCACGTGCCAGTGTATGTATGTGAGTATAATCTTAGGAGGGAGATCCAATTCTCTTTTCTTTCAGGAGGATAGACAATTTTAACAGCATTATTTGTAGAAACAAACAAAAAGATCATCATTTCACAGTGAACAGGGATACTATGTTTACCATACACATACATATACATACATATGCATGACATATTCACAAACATACTCTGTAGCCTATTATTTTATTTCCTGTTTTACTAACTTATTTACACATTCTAGGTCAATATTATATTCTTGAATATTTTTATTTCAAAAGAATTGTAGATAACTTGAATCTAATTCCAAAAATATATATATTAGGCCTTCTACTAACATTTCTCATAATTCATGTTTTAACTTGAGAAACACTGTCACATGTTTGCTCTTGTGTTATAAAGAAATGTGGTAAATCTTTCCTTTAGTCTATATTTTGATTAGTCTCTTTCAGAAATATTTTGTGAGTCTCTTGATATAGGTCTTATACTGGTTGTTGAGGCCTGATAGGAGCCATGACTAAAATAGGCCGGAACGAGTATCCTGGAAACAGCTGAGACACTGCCTAGGCGGGACCAAAATCACCCTCGCCAGTGACGGGAGGACTCAGCCTATCAGCATGCTCCCCATAGCCTGGTCTGAGCCAATCGGGATGATGATAGAAATCCCCTAAGAAAGCCCGCACGCGTGAAAATTTAGCCAATTAGTAGATGCCAAGAAACCCTTGTAACCAATCCACCCTTGCCAACTCCCTGTCTTTGTCCTAAACCTATAAATACTACTGTAATCCAGGGCTCGGGGTCTCTGGCTCCACTCCACTGCATTGGACGTGGCTGGGAGCCCTAGCTCGAGCTATCAATAAATTCCCTTTTTGCGTTTGCATTGCCGTGGATGTCTTGTTCTCTCAGTTTTGGGGATTTGGACCTTGGGCATAACATTTGGGGGCTCATCCGGGATCCCCTGACTGAGAAGAACAACACCTTCCAGGCATAAGGGTAGCCTCACTAGGAGGAAGTATATCTGGACGCCGGCATCAGGTCAGGGGGCAAAAGAGTCGCCCGGCCAGCATAAGTCCAAGGCCCAGCATTAGAGCTGGAAGGCAGCTGGTTCTGTGAGCCATTCTGTAAAGGAACAGGGGAAAATATTTCTCCCAGTCCTGAGTCTGGTGGGCAGTGGACGCCCTTCAGTAAGGTAACTTTGGGGAACAGGACAACAGCAACCCGGGATAAACCTAGTTCAGTGTTTTAGGCCGATATTTGTTCATCTGTCTGTCGCTTGTCTCTGTGTGCCGGCGCCATGCTTGCTTTTTGTGTGCTTATTGTGGGTGTTGCCATCATGGGTCAAAATTACTCTACACCACTATCCGTAATGACTGACCATTTTTCTGATTTTAAGTCCAAGGCTCAGAATTTATCAATGCTAGTAAAGAAGAGCAAGCTAAAAACCCTATGCTCATCTGAGTGGCCAACATTTCAGGTCGGCTGGCCGCCGAAGGGAACTTTCAGCCTGCCTGTCATCTGGGCTGTTAAAGAAAAAATAATGGCTCCTGACCCTTGGGGCCATCCAGACCAAGCTCCTTACATCCTGGTCTGGAAAAATCTAGTAGAAGACCCTCCAGTTTGGCTGAAACCCTTTATTCACAACCCCCGCCCCCCCAGTGCTTCTGTTCCACAGGTCCTGGTCATGGAGGCCCCCAAGGAAGAAGACTGTGAGGCACAGGAGTGCCAGAAGAAACCAATACTCCAGGAATCTTCCCTATATCCTAGCCTGATTGATTTAGACACTGAACTCTCGCCTCCCCCATATACCCTGCCACCCTTGCCCCTGCAGGTATCCCAGGTGTCATCCAGAGAACAAAGGGGGGGCCCATAACCCTCAGCTCTGCAGCCAGAGGGGGGGTCAGCCCAAGGAACTCACGGAAGGACCCGAGGGGGCGGAGACTCGTCCAACTATGGGGGCCAAGAGGCACCTTCATCCACTGTTCGGGTGCTTCCTGTCTGTGTTGGGCCAGCAAATCCTGACGGGGAATGGACCTAACCAATACTGGCCCTTCTCTACTAGCAACTTATATAACTGAAAATCTCAAAACCCCTCTTTTTCTGAAAAACCCCAAGGCCTTATTGATCTTTTACATTCTATCCTGTTTACTCACAACCCTACTTGAGATGATTGTCAGCACCTGTTGCAGGTGCTTTTTACCACGGAGGAGCGGGAACGAATTTTGTCAGAGGCACGGAAACATGTCTTAGGAGTGGATGGAAGGCCCACCATGCAGCCCCACCTGGTCGAAGAAGGGTTCCCCTTGTTGCAACTGAACTGGGATTTTAAGTGCGCTGAAGGTAGGGAGCGTCTCCAAGTGTACTGCCAGACTCTGATGGCTGGCCTCCAAGCAGCTGCCAGGAGACCAACTAATTTGGCTAAGGTAAATCAAGTAAGGCAGGAGCAGAATGAGAGCCCAGCAGCCTTTTTAGAGAGGTTAATGGAGGCTTTCAGGCAGTATACGCCCATGGACCCTCAGGCTGATGAGTCACGTGCAGCAGTCTTGCTAGCCTTTGTTAATTAGGCAGCTCTGGATATCAGGAGAAAGATGCAGAAGATAGAGAGGCTGGGAAAACAGACAATACAGGATCTGGTAAGGGCAGCTGAAAAAGTATTCAATAACAGAGAGACCCCTGAGGAAAGGGAGGAACGAATTAGACGGGAGAAAAGGGAATATGAAGAAAAGATCAGACAGGAAGAAAGGGAATATAGAGCTGAGGAAAACCGGAGGAATCAAAAAGAACTGGCTCATATCCGTTTTGCGGGGACAAGAACAGGGCCCGATTCCCAGAGAACTAGAGACACCCGGTCAGGAGGAGGGGAAAAACCAGCTAGACAGGCCCTAAAGAGAGACCAATGCACCTACTGCAAAGAGCAGGGACATTGGAAAAATGAGTGACCCAAAAGAGGCCTGAGGAGAAAGACTACCAGAAAGGAAGAATCTCCATCAGGGACTTGCATCTTACATGCAAGAGAAGATAGCGACTAGGGGGGTCAGGGCCCAGCACCTCTCCCCGAGTCCTGGGTAACTATTAATGTGGAGGGGAAACCGGTTAGCTTCATGGTGGATACAGGAGCCCAGTACTCATTTCTCAATCAAAAATTTGGGCCGATGTCCAAAAAGACTAGCTTGGTCCAGGGAGCCACCGGGACAAAAAGATATTACTGGACTACTAAACGACTTGGGAGCCCAACCAGTGTCTCACTCATTTCTGGTGATCCCAGAATGTCCGGCCCCTTTATTAAAAAGAGACCTATTGACCAAAGTCAATGCACAAATCCACTTTGACTCTGGGGGGATATCAGTCACAGACGGGCTTGGACAACCAATTCATGTTTTATCCCTGGCACTGAGAGATGAATATAGACTATATTCACCAAAGCCCCCTGTAGCAGTGGATCCTGCTATGCCACAGTGGATTCAAAAATACCCTCTGGCCTGAGCAGAGATAATGGGAGTAAGACTGGCTAAACAAAGACCTCCCATTGTTGTTAAATTAAAAGCAAATGCTACTCCTGTGAGGATGAAGCAGTATCCCATGAGCCAGGAGGCCCAGCAAGGAATTATGCCACACATACAGCATCTCCTGAAGGCAGGAATTCTCAAAAAGTGCTGGTCCCCATGGAATACTCCCCTCTTACCTGTGAAAAAGCCCGGGGGAACAGACTTTAGACCAGTTCAAGATCTTCATGAAGTCAACAAAGAGGTGAGTGACATTCATCCCACTGTCCCTAACCCATATACCCTCCTGAGCGGCTTGCCACCAGACTATGTTTGGTATACAATCTTGGACTTGAAAGACGCCTTTTTCAGTTTGCCTCTGGCCCCCCAGAGCCAGGAGATCTTCTCATTCGAATGGACTGACGAGGATGGCCAAACTGTGGGGCAGCTGACCTGGACTCACCTTCCACAGGGATTCAAAAACTCACCGACATTGTTCAATGAGGCTTTGGGTGAAGATCTCTGTGAGTACCGAACCAGCCACCCCGATGTTATTCTGTTACAGTAGGTAGATGACCTCATGCTGGCTGCTACTACTAAAGAGGTATGCCTAAAAGCTACAGGCCATCTCCTCCAGACTTTGGGGACATTGGGGTACTGGGCGAGTGCAAAAAAGGCCCAAATCGCTAGACAAAAAGTCATTTATTGGGGATATAAAATAAAACAGGGGCAAAGATGGTTGACTCAGGCTATGAAAGAGACTATTCTATGGATCCCCAAGCCAACGACTCCCTGGCAGGTGAGAGAGTTTTTAGGGACGGTTGGGTATTGCAGGCTATGGATTATGGGGTTTGCTGAAAAAGCCTGGCCTCTATATGAAGGAAGCAGAGAAAGTAGAGATTGGACTTGCACTGAATCAGTGAGGCAGGCATTTCAGGAACTTCGACAGGCGTTACTAGGAAGCCCCAGCCCTTGCTCTTCCAGACCCGGCTACGCATTTCAACTGTTTGTGGATGAAAAGCAGGGAGTGGGAAAGGGAGTCCTGACGCAACAATGGGGACCTTGGAGGCGGCCGGTGGCATATCTTTCTAAACGACTGGACCCAGTGGCTGCAGGATGGCCACCCTGTCTCCGTATCATTGCGGCTGCTGCTCTCCTTGTCCATGATGCTGACAAGCTGACTTATGGACAGAGCCTCCTGGTCTACACTCCTCATGCCATAGAGGGGATCCTCAAACAGCCACCAGGTAAGTGGATTTCTAATGCTCGCTTAACCCACTACCAGTCCCCGTTGCTGGATGCTCCCCGAATATCCTTTCAGACACCATGTTTTCTAAACCCTGCCACTCTGCTGCCCATCTCAGAGGAGGACGGGCCCCTCCATGACTGTGTTGAAGTGTGAGCTGAGATAACCGCCATACGAAAAGACCTCAGCGACTTGCCATTAAAAAACAGTGAACTGATATGGTTCACGGATGGGAGCAGTTATATAAAAGATGGACAGAGAAAAGCGGGGGCAGCTATAGTAGATGACACTGGGAGGGTCATCTGGGCTGAGGCTTTACTCCCTGGAACATCCGCCCAAAAAGCAGAATTGATAGCTGTGATACAAGCACTAGAGAGGGTGAAAAAAAGAAGAGTCACTATTTACACTGACAGCCGATATGCATTTGGCACTGAGCATGTTCAAGGCCCTATATGTAAAGAATGGGGGCTTCTGACGGCAGAAGGGAAAGAGATTAAAAATTTACCTGAGATTCGCAGACTCCTGGCAGCGGTCCACTTGCCCAAGGCGGTATCTATGGTACATGTCTCAGGACACTAGAAAGGAGAGGATGCCCGGGCCCAAGGGAACCATGCTGCTGATGCTGCAGCCCATGGGGTAGCTGCTGGAGATTACAGGACCCCTGTACTGACGGTAGGATTGCCACCCCCGGGGATGGGAACACTTCCCCCAAGCTCCATATACTCCCCCTCTGATTTACGCTGGGCACAAGAAAATACCACCCATCCTGTTGGCAAAAACGGATGGTATCGGGACCAAGATGACAACCTGTTGCTCCCTGCTGACCTGGGCAAACATCTCAGTACCCATTTACATCAAACCACCCATTTGGGAGAAAAGAAGACTTTGACACTCCTACAAACGGTGCAGCTGCGATTTCCCCAAGAGAAGAAAACCATCCAGGATATAGTCCGCACCTGCAAGGCCTGTCAGATGATGAGACCAGGAAAAAGACAGAACACAGGTGTAAGATATCAGGGGGAAAGGCCAGGACATCATTGGGAGATAGATTTCACTGAGGTAAGACCAGGCAAGTATGGGTATTTTTACCTGCTAGTTTTGGTTGATACGTTTTCCGGGTGGGTAAAAGCTTACCCCACTAAAAAGGAGACAGCGGTAGTGGTGGCTAAGAAACTCCTAGAAGAGATTATACCTAGGTTTGGGCTGCCGGTATCTATCGGCTCTGATAATGGACCTGCATTTGTGAGTAAAATTGTGCAGGGACTCGCCTCAGCCCTGGGGACCAAATGGAAGTTACATGGCGAGTACAGTCCCCAGAGCTCAGGACAGGTAGAAAAAATGAATAGGACCCTAAAAAAAACTTTAACAAAACTGGCAATTGAGACTGGCAGGAACTGGGTGACCCTTCTTCCCTTTGTGCTTTTTCGGGTGCACAATACCCCCTATAAACTGGGTCTGACTCCCTTTAAAATTGTATATGGAAGTCCACCCCCCATTTGTCCTGTATTTGAGGGAAAGAGCAAACCACCTCTCTCACTACGTGCCTTCCAACAGGAAATACTAGCTTTGAGTAAAGTGCATAAACATATCTGGTCACTGGTACAGAAAATTCATGAGAGCCAGAATGAAGGAACAATCCTGTCCCGTGAATTAAGACCGGGGGATTGGGTTTGGGTTAAGAGACATCAGTCAAAAACCTTAGAACCAAGATGGAAGGGCCCTTATGTTGTTCTCCTTACCACCCCTACTGCCCTCAAGGTAGACGGAATTGGGCCCTGGATACACTGCAACCACGCCCAGTGGCCACCCCTGAAGAACAAGAGAGGGCCCCAAAAAATGGAAGCCGATACTGCATCCCTCCAATCCCTTGAAGTTAAAACTTGTCTGGCAGCAGGTCTCGGAAGGATCACCTTGACTCTTCTGATAATAGCTACCTTCCTGGACCCTGAGACCGTCAGTGCTAACCCTCATCAACCAATGAACCTACTTGGATGGTTCTAAGCGCAACTATGAGAGAAGTAATTAACTCCACCTCGGCCATTCATCCCAAAAACACCTGGTGGCCGGACTTAGAGTTCGACCTCTGTCTTTTGGCTGTGGGATCATGGGACATCGGCGAATGGGAGGTAAAGATGCCTGGCAAGCCTGAATGTGGGGCTGGCATTAATAGGTGTAATCCTTGACCCCCCACTCAGGGCCTGGGTGCAGCCACTTCATCCAACGGGCAAGCTTGCGGGAAACACCCATCTATGTGTGCCCCAGAGGAAGACAAGACCGGACGACCATCAATAACTGAAGTGGGGGGGGGGGGTTTATTGCACCAATTGGGGATGCAAGTCAACAGGGACAGACCATTGGGAGCCCCCTGTTCGTGGGGATTTGATTACCTTGGGTCACGTCCCAGGGCCCGCTGGGTTAACTGGGGGACATGGAAGGGGGTCCCTCATAACTGGGCCTTGTATGAATTTTCTTTGCAACCCAGTAAGGCTCAAGTTCTCAACTGAAGGGAAAAGGTTCCCAGGTTGGGAAGCTGGACAATCCTGGGGCCTTCGTTTATATCAGCCAGGATATGACAGTGGGTTGCTGTTCACCGTCAGGCTAAAAGTAAGACCCATACAGATCGGTCCAACTCGGGGCATAGGGCCCAATTTAGTCCTAGTGCCACGAGAGCCTACCCACGCCCCCATGCGGCCTGCACACACCCCCGCCCGAGAACTCGCCCAAACGCCTCCCGAGCCCTACATTACTAATACAAGCAACTCCCCTCCAGTTAGGCGTACGGGACCCAACATTAAAGATGAGCAGGACCCATTATTTAATATGATAATCAACTCCTATCGGGTCCTAAATTCCACTCGCCCAGACCTGACTAGCAGTTGCTGGTTATGACATCAAACCCCCCTATTATGAAGGTATAGCTGTCCCAGGAAGTTACAGCCCAACCCAAAACCACACAGCTTGCCAATGGTGGCAGAAAAGAAATGCCAGATTAACCCTCCAACAAGTAACCGGGCAGGGCCTTTGCGTAGGAAATGTCCCCCAAACCTACCAACACCTCTACAAGTCTATAAAGTCTACAAATTCTACAGTGACAGACAGGTACCTGGTGCCTCCCCAGGACAATTGGTGGGCCTGCTCCACAGGCTTAGCCCCTTGTGTTCATGGGCAGGTGTTAAATAACTCCAAAGATTTCTGTGTATCGGTACTATTAGTCCCCAAACTGTTCTATCACTCCAATAATAAAATCCTCCCAAAACTAGAAGCTTCACACCGGTCCAAGAGAGAGCCAGTCTCAGCCTTAACCCTCACAGTCCTACTGGGGTTAGGGGCAGCTGGGTCAGGAACTGGGGTATCCTCTTTAATAATGCAGAATCAACACTATTCTAGCCTAAGAGCAGCCATTGATCTTGATATCGAAAGATTAAAAAGTGCAATCAGCCACCTTGAAAAGTCCCTTACTTCACTATCAAAAGTGGTTTTGCAGAACTGGAGGGGCCTAGATTTGATTTTCCTGCAACAATGTGGATTATATGTGGCCTTAAGAAAAAAATGTTGCTTTTATGCGGACCACACTGGGGTGGTGAGAGAGTCTATGGCAAAAGTGAGAGAAGGATTAGCACAGTGCAAGAGAGAGCGAAAAGCGCAACAGAGATGGTTCGAGTCCTGGTTCCATTAATCTCCTTGGTTAACAACACTAATTTCTACCTTGTTTGGACAGCTCATTATACTCCTACTCATTCTTACCTTCGGCCCATGTATTTTAAACAGATTAATAACCTTTGTAAGAGAACGTATCAGTACAGTTCAAGTAATGGTGTTAAGACAACAATATCAGGCAGTGAATGGAGAGGAGGATTCCTCTCCATGATCAAAGGACAGGGGGGAATGTTGAGGCCTGATAGGAGCCATGACTAAAATAGGCCGGAACAAGTATCCTGGAAACAGCTGAGACACTGCCCAAGTGGGACCAAAATCACCCCCACCAGTGACGGGAGGACTCAGCCTATCAGCGTGCTCCCCATAGCCTGGTCTGAGCCGTTCGGGACTGCGGATAGAAATCCCCTAAGAAAGCCCGCGCGTGCGAAAATTTAGCCAATTAGTAGATGCCAAGAAACCCTTGTAACCAATCCACCCTTGCCAACTCCCTGTCTTTGTCCTAAACCTATAAATACTACTGTAATCCAGGGCTCAGGGTCTCTGGCTCCACTCCACTGCATTGGACGTGGCTGGGGGCCCCAGCTCGAGCTAGCAATAAATTCCCTTTTTGCATTTGCATTGCCGTGGATGTCTTGTTCTCTCAGTTTTGGGGATTTGGACCTTGGACATAACATTGGTCTTGTTCAAATTATTTCTAATTATTTTATAGTTTTTGTTGCCATTTTGAATAGGTTAACTTCATTTTCATTTATAGCTGGTTATATAAAATATAAGGAAGAATCTATTAATGTTTGCTTATTTATGATATAGCCACTTTGAAAGTTTTCCATTAAAAGGACCAGCAGGCTTAGCTTTCTTAGCTTTATTTTATTAAAAATATGGATAATTTTGCTCTTCCTTTCCAACATTAGTACTAATTATTTACTGTTGCTTTCTTATTACATTTGCTAGGATGTGTTGTTTAAAGTAAATAATAACAGTCCAAGTGGTTTTCTCATTGTTTACAAGTGAAAACTATTTATCCTATCCTAAGACAGGACAACCTAAGAAAGTATCTTTTGTTTCTTATTTTATTGGCGTTCTATGAGGGAAGGATTATTGTTTGCATACTCAGCTATAGGATTTTTTTTAACTTTTTATTTTATATTGGAGTATATACTGGAGTGTATACTTGTTAGAAGGCTAATGTAGGTTGGGGCTGGGGAAAGGATTACAAACACATAATCAAAATCTTTCTTTTTCAACCCCCTGTGTTAACACAGAAATAAAACAGAAATAATACTTCTTAAATGCATGTGATTTATTGTCCCAGTGTATAAACCAGTCTTCTATAAAAAAAAATTTTTTTTAATGAGCTTTCCTGGTGGCTCAATAGTAAACAATCCACTTGCAATGCAAAAGATGAGATTTGCATCCCTGGGTGGGGACGATCACCTGGAGAAGGAAATAGTAATGCATTCTAGTATTCTTGCCTGGGAAACCCCATGGACAGAGGAGCCTGGAAGGCTCCAGTCCATAGGGTTGCAAAAGAGTCAGACGCAACTTAGCAACTAAACAACAGGTAGTTGATTGACAGTGTTGTGTTAGTTTCAGGTAACCATGTATTCATTCTCTAAGTCTGTGAGTCTGTTTCTGTTTTGTAAATTACTTTGTTTGTATCTTTCTTTTTAATTCCACATATAAGCAATATCATACGATATTTCTCTTTCTCTATTTCACTCAGCATGACAATCTCTAGGTTCATCCATATTGTTGCAAATGGCATTGTTTCATTCTTTCTGCTGCTTATTTTAGCATATTCTTGGTTTGTCTAAATTCTCAAGATTGAGACTGAGTTCCCATATTTTTTATCTTTCTTCCTTTGAAGAAACATTTAAAATGTTGTTTTTTCAATGAAAATAGCTCTAGCTGTGTCCCATGGGTTTTGCTATAAAGAGTTTTTCTTTTATAACTTTCTAAACAGTTAATAAGTTCNGGGTTATCTAAGAAAATGTTTCTTAATTTCCAAGTACTGATTTTTCAGAACTTCTAGGTTATAAGAGTAACTATCAGAGAATGTGATCTATAAAATTTCTACTTTAAAACGTTTTCATTTATTCTTTGTCAACAAGCATAATATTAATTTTAAAAATATTCCATGGATGTAAGAAAATTTTAATTGTCTCCTTGTGAGATGCAAAGTTCTCTCTTTTTTTCTCTCTCTTTTCTCTCTATACACACAGACACACACAAACACATATACACTCTCAAGAGTGTTTATATTATTCAGTTTCTTTCTATCTTCTTTCTGCTTACCTGGTTTGGCATAATCTATAAAGGTGAACCCAAATATCCTAATTTAATTTTTTTAATCAAATACTCCTGTCTCTTAACAAATTGTTTTTATATAATTGGCTGCTGTGTTGCTTGGAAAATACAAGTTTATTACTGTTCTTTTCCATAAAGAATTGCATTTTATTATCTCACAAGGTTCTTTTTAGCCTATTCAACCTAAAATTCCTAAGTTGTCTAAGACAAGTTTTGCTTCTCCTGCCTTTCTTTGGTTCTAATTTGTCTGGTACACCTTCACCTATTCCAAGTTTTCCTTTGAAAACACACATGAACATGTTCATATTATTTAATTGCATAATTGTTTTCCATTTTTGTGAATTTTTTAAACCATAGACTATTTTTTTCTTGTTTGATCAAATTACTGTTAATTATCCTGTTCCTGTGTTTTTTGGTTCCCTCAGCCCCTCTCTCTTTCTGCATATTTATACTTATTATCTCCTGTCAATACAACCCCTTCTTACCCTTCATCCTATAAGTCATGTTAGAATCTAGTATCTATTAGTCTACATCATTCTTCATGCTTGTATAATCATACAGCAACCAACCAAATTTATTTGCATACACAAACTTATAATCATCTAGATCTTCCATCGTTTGTTTTATAAAAATGTGATCACATTATATATAATTCTCTATAATTTTTTTTTCATGAATGCCTCATAGAAATTTGACTTCCAGGTTAAATTATATGGCTTGTATTAATTTTCTTTAAAGTAAACTTCCAAAGCACAGATGCAGCATAATTTATTCAATAATTTCTCTTCCATTATACATTTTCTCTTTTATATTTTTCATACTTGTTTTTACTTCTTTGATCAAATGACCTTTATCTTTTTCCTCTCATCAGTTTCAAGCTTCTACTAAAATTTTGCATCTAATAATGGTTACCCATCCCTTTCCAGGGACACTCTCCGTAACGCATTCCTCTCTCATTGCTTTTAGTCCCACGTGATGCTAATCCCACAACTGATGGAGAACATATTGCGTCTGGTCCTCTGAGCAGTGGATGTATCAACTTGAGGGTTTTTGACCACCTTTTGAGTCTGAAAGAGAAAATCCCCCTACTCCCATGAATTATAATGGTTAACGCCTTTCTAATAAAAGAGATAAAGGGAACTTTTATGAATTCTTCAGCACTGTGGGAGCTACTTAGGAACCAGAGGGACCAATAAGTTCTTACAGAAAATATAGATGGGCAGGTTCTAGCTTTCTTCTTAGTACTCCATAGCTCTCTGTGGGCCAGCCTCTTTTCAGGAAGCACAGAGCTCTAGTTGGTTCAAAAAGAGATCTCTGTATTATCTAGGCAGGCCTGGATAAGAACTAAGTCCTATGTATGTGCTTCCTCCCAGATCTCCTCAAAGGCAAGACCCTGTTATCCCTCTCCAGGCTTTGTTTTCTTTGGAAGCTGCTCCACTCAGAGTGAGTAATTCTAAGGGGAAGGAGAGAACAGCCGAAATGTAGATGTAGATATAAATCTACATCTCTCAGGCATTAACTACTATTTATATGACTTACCTGTAATGTTATCCCTCTGTGAATCTTTTTTTTCAGGGACAGGAAATCTTTGGGATGGTCTCTCTCATCTTTGAATCAGAAAATATGTCCATCTGAAAAGTCAGTTTTTAGATTCTAGTTAATAATAATGGCCATAATTTATTGACTGTTTACTGTCTGCCAAGCACTGTGCTAAGCACTTCGTATGGATTTCATATGTACAACTTTGTGCTGAATACTCACGTGCTTGATAAAGGCCCAAGCCCCTCCATCTCCCTAATTCCCTCACCTAAGGGGCTATATGTCTCATTGCTGGGGTCTTTCTGTGAACAGGCTAAGTATTGAGTCACATAATTAGAAATGGCCACTAGAAACCACATTGGATAACTCCTCCACTTTGTTTAATCAAAAAAACAGATCAAAATAGGTATTTTAAGGTACAAATAATCTGGTACTTTCAATGGCAAGTTGTCAACACTAGTTTCATAGGTAGTGTTAGTAATTGCTTCCAAACGCAGGGAAATCTTCAGCTGTTCATGATTTTCTTATTTCCATCTGAAATTCACTAACCACTTAAAGCTTCTGATTTACTTTTGCAGCAGTTTTCACTGCCTTTGATACAGATGAAATAAAATAAAACCCTTTCTTATTTGGTCATATTGGATACAATTTGCCAATGAACAAAGTAATACCTTGGATCAGAGTTTTTATCATCATGATGATTGATATATAACTGGTAGTGATCCGAGATTAATTTTTTGTTGTATAAACAATATAAAGTAAAATGGCTACTCTTCCAATACAGATAAATATTATTTTACAGAAGACTATTTGAGGGAGGTGGGGGGTTCAGGATGGGGAACACATGTACACCCATGGCGGATTCATGTTGATGTATGGCAAAACCAATACATTATTGTAAAGTAATTAGCCTCCAATTAAAATAAATAAATTTATAATAAAAAAAGAAGACTATCCTTGTGCTTCAAATAGTGAACTATGTGACCAAGATCCAAAGTATCTTTTCATACTAGCCTATATCTTAAAACTCCATAATAAAGTAGGGTATGATAGTTCCCAGGACTTCCATAGTGGGCCAGTGTTAAGACTCTGCCCTTTCACTGAAAAAGGCACAGATTTGACCCTTGGTCAGAGAACTAAGATCCTACATATCATGAGATGAGATTAAAAAAAAAAAAAAGAATACAGTATTTCCCAAATATAGGAGTTGCAGAAATGACTCATGAATCACTGTGCTTGCCATATATATGAACCTTGCTTCCTCTCCTAAAGGGATATTTACTTTCAAATTTTTAAAGCTGAGCTTATTTTATTTTTTTAATATTGTCTAAAGTAAGTAACAGGGCTTCCCTGATAGGTCAGTTGGTAAAGAATCTGCCTGTAATGCAGGAGACTCCAGTTTGATTCTTGGGTCAGGAAAATCTGCTGGAGAAGGGATAGGCTACCCATGTCAGTATTCTTGGGCTTCCCTGATGGCTCAGCTGGTAAAGAATCTGCCTGCAATGCAGGAGATCTGAGTTTGATTCCTGGGTTGGGAAGATCCCCTGGAGAAGGGAAAGGCTACCCACTCCAGTATTCTGGCCTGGAGAAGAATTCCGTGGACTACAGTCTGTGAGGTCGCAAAGAGTCAGACATGACTGAGTGACTTTCACTTTCAAAGTAGGTAACACTTTTTGTGGCGATCAAATACCAAATTAGGGTTGGGAATCACTGAATGTAGAATCTCAAGATATTAGCTACAAACAGGGAAGAGTAAGGTGATCCCAAGATAGGTCAGTTAATGTACTCTGACCCTCAATGTATAAGCAGAACTGCCTTTTCTGTCACTCTGTGATATTTTTTCATTCATTTAGCAATTCATTTAATTAACATTTACCCTAGAGATGATCATATAACGTGAAGTAAGTCAGACCATGACAAATATCATAAGGTATCACTTATAGGAGTAATTCAGAAATATGACACAGGTGAACTTATTCACAAAACAGAAACAGACTCAAAGACATGGAAAACAAGCTTATAGTTACCTAACATATATACACTCTATGCATACAAAACAGATAAACAAGGATGTACTGTACATAGCACAAGGCGCTATACTCAGGATCTTGTAATAACCTATAATGAAAAAGAGTCTAAGAAAGTTTTGCATATGTATATATAACCATATATATCTCAATCACTTTCTGTCCACCTGAAACTAACACAACATGGTAAGTTAACTGTACTTCAATTTTTAAAAAATGGAAAAAAAATAGATATTTATGGAAAATTCACTACGGACTAGACACTGGGCTAGACACCATGGTGAAACTACATAGTTTCCATCCTGTTACTGAATAAGGGAATAATATTTATTTCTTCACCGTTTATCCCACCCATACCAGAATGTAAGTATGAAGGTGAATGCATCCCAAAGCTCAGAAACGTACCTGGCAATAAAGGAATAGTAAGTAAACAGCTAAGGATAAATTAGTGCAATAAATGCTATGCTATTCTTACTAGAGCAGGATTCAGTCTTATTTTTCTTTTCTGCAAAGGGGCAGATACTAAATGAATTAGGATTTGGAGACCATACAGTCTCTGTTGCCTCCTGTAATTATAACTCAAAAGAGCCAAGACATAGCAAATGGGTGTGATTTTATTCCAATGACCTTTATTTTAAAATAAAATGAGTTGCAAGCTGGTTTGGTCTGGGGAGAGCTATAGTTTGGCCAACCCTGTATTAGAAATATAAGAGTCTATGCATACAGCCTCACTTGTCCATGGAGGGTTTGCAGAGACAGTAGAAAAAGTTTAAGCCAGAACTGCTCAAGTAATAGTGGGCATGTGTGTCAGTCTCCTGCAAGGCTTGTTAAAACACAAATTACTGGGTCCCACCTCAGAGTGTCCTAGTCCATTGTCCGGGTGGAACTTGAGCTTTTGCATTTCTAATAAGACCAGGTTATATTGTTGCTTCTAGGGACCACATCTTGAGAATTCTTGTCTAAACTGAGACATGATAGCTCTGTAAGGGGAGGGAGAGAGAGAAAGTATAGGGAATGTAGGGAATATAGATGGTACATTCAGAGGGCCAAAGGCAAGAAAGAACAAAATATGTATACCTGCAAGGACTTCACTACGACTGGAACATGAGTGAGGAAGGGTTACCGAAGAGCAATGGGAGATAAGGCTGAAGAATTAGGCTTCTTTCTAGGGGCACATGTATCCCGTGTTGTTCATAGCTGTCACAGACAATTCATGAAAACTAAATTTCTTGTCAACTGTCCATTTTGCCTCATCTGTGAATGTGTGATTTTTCTAAAAATAACAAAGCTATCATAGTTGAAAATTTGTATTTGACTGACTCTTTTTAAAGTTCAAGTAAACTATAGTGGTTTTGGAGAGAGCAAAAGTGTATGCGTCTGTGTTTTGCATACTTGACATCAAATAATTGAGTTTATCATGCAGATTTATAATGGACTCAATGTTCTTGCCTGGAGAATCCCGGGGATGGCGGAGCCTTGTAAGCTGCCGTCTATGGGGTTGCACAGAGTTGGACACAACTGACGCGACTTAGCAGCAGTAGCAGCAAGAACTCTAAGAACCCTGTGCCTCTTGTTTTCTTCAGATGCTCATCAATGTTTAACTTTCTAGTTTATACATTTTCTAGTTATTTTTCTTTTCCTTTCTCCATAGCCAGACTCTGCAGTGCTCTACAAGGGCAAAGACATTGTCTCTGGTTTACAGGTGTATCTCTAGGATTTAGCTCAATCCTGACACATGGCAGGTGTTTAGAAAAAGACGTTGAATAGAAGGATGAATGAATTAAGTGATTCCAAGATGTTACCAACTCAATTAAAAATTTTAAAAATATTTTCAGTTAGATGTGTTATAAGAAAATAATGGAAAAACTTAAACTCTTTCATGTTAGTACATAGTAATGGTAAATCAAAGCTGAAATAAATAGCATAAATAAGAAAAATTTTGACCTACAAAAGGGAGATTTTATTTCTTATATTTTAGCAGAGAAATTTTGATTTCTAAAGCCACTAATTCATATTTGGATTTTTCCATGATATAATTCATAACTTGTTTTATGAACATTTATCTGTGTCCATCTTGGAGAAAACAAAGTGTGCAAAGGACAAAAAAATAAGGTCAACATGATATATGAAGAAACAAAATAAACAGCATAAGGAAATATCAACTTTTTTTTAACAATCAATCACTAATAATATGTCAGCAAGCATGAGGTCATCTTTAACTGGCAGTTCAATGGAAATACATCATTTAAGTAAGGAAGGCAGTCTTACTAAATTCAATATACCTATCAACAACTGCTTGACTGTTTCACAAAACGGAAAGACAGCTGCATAAAATAAATGCATAAAAAAACTATAGCATACAGTTAAAATACCAGTCTTTCAAAGCAGCTNTGTGAGATAGAGATGAACTACAATTCTTCCAAACATTTAAATAAATATTATAAAAAATATTCACAGTGATAAAACTTATTCTTTTTTATCATAATATAATCATAGGTCTCCAAGGATAAGAAGTTGAGAACTATTTATATGAATAATTAATTGAATGAGAAATTGGAAAAAGGGGTTTAAATTTTGAGTAATAGATGAATCTTTTCCAGGTTTAGAGATAGAAAGTGTGGAGGACAGAATGATTCTAAAGTCTTTACTATTTCACTAAAGAGCACCTTCTTCAAGTAATTTATTGTATCTAGAAATTGGAGACGGGGGAGAATAAAAAAAAATTGGATAAAAAGTATTTCCTGCAAATCTCCAGCTCAATATATATGTAATCAATTGTTAATCTGACTTTTCCTATTGCTTTAGAGTTGCATTCAAGTACAACCACGAGTATTCTAAAGAATGCTTGTGGGAGTGTTAACTGAAAGAAATAGATACCATCAACCCTACTGGTATCCCCCAAGACCATACAAGAGAAAAAATAAATATAAGAGTCCATTAATAGAGTTGTAGGAAGTGTAGTTGTTGTTGTTCAGTCGTTAAGTCATGTCTGACTCTTTGCAACCCCATGGACTGCAGCACGCCAGCCTCCCCATCCTTCACTATCTCCCAGAATTTGTTCAGATTCATGTTCATTGAGTCAGTGATGCTATCTAACCATCTCATCCTCTGCTGCCCCTTTCTCCTTTTGTCCTCAATCCTTCCCAACATCAGGGTCTTTTCCAATGAGTTGACTCTTTGCATCAGATGGCCAAAGTATTGGAGTTTCAGCTTCAGCATCAGTCCTTCCAATGAATACTCAGGACTGATTTCCTTTAGGATGGACTGATTTGATCTCCTTGCAGTCCAGGAGATTCTCAAGAGTCTCCTCCTGCACCACAATTTGAAAACATCAATTCGTCAACACTCCGCCTTCTTTGTGGTCCAACTCTCTCATCCATACATGACTACTGGCAAAACCATAGCTTTGACTATACAGACCTTTGTTGGCAAAGTAATGTCTCTGCTTTTCAATATACTGTCTAGGGTTGTCAAAACTTCCCTTCCAAGGAGCAAGCATCTTTTAATTTCATGGCTGCAGTTACCATCCATAGTGATTCTGGTGCCCAGTAAAATAAAGTCGGTTACTCTCCATGGGATTTTCCAAGCAAGAATACTGAAGTAGCTTGCCATTTCCTCCTCCAGGGGATCTTTCCAATCCAGGGCTTGAACCTGCATCTCCTGCATTTAAGGCAAATTCTTTACTGACTGAGCTATGAGGAAAGCAAGCCCCAGAAAGTGTAGATATCATAGTAAAATTTTACATCCTCCCTTAACAAAGGGAGGATAAAGGTTGCTTCTCTCATCCCAGTAAGGAGGCTCCCAGAGAACTACTTACAGTGACTGGGGTTCGTATAAGAAGACAAGATAGTATCTCAGTGTCTAAGTGGACAGCTGTCTATGGCCCTCAAGGTTATTTGTGAAGGAAGAAGAGAGAAATGGAGATATCACGCAAAGCGAAGAGTGGAGATGGCAGAGAGGCCAACTGTTTGGCATGATAAGGGTGTGGGAATTTCCCATGAACCAGATAAAAAGGTAAATTGGCTTTGGAGTCAATTCAGAAGCTTATTCCAGCAGCAAAAGAAGAATATAGTGTGGAGAGAGAGAGCTGAAGGAAGGTGTGAAAAGATGGCTTCCATATTATTAATGTGAAACTGTTCAGTGGAAAAACCTCCAAAATCTCAGATGGTCTCACAGTATCTCCATGAAAAAGTCACCATTTAAATGCTGGCCATATCCATCTCCTTGAAAACCACGCTGGAAGGACATCAATTAAGCCACAAGATTTCTGCGCATTTCCCCATCTCTGATCCTAGAAGAAGGCAGGAGTGCAGTTAAAGAGTTGATTTTGCCCACTTTTGCAATGAGTCCCTCAGGCTGAGGTTTAGCAAGAGTTATTAGAGGGAAGAATATGACCTTCAAATACTCAGCTGATTTAGATTGTACTTAACTAGCCTTTTTGTAATCCAAATATGACCAGAAATTTATGGGATTGCCTGAGACAGGAAAGGGAGATTCCAAAAAGAGCATGTTAGAAGGTAAAAGAATATGTTTTGTTCATTACCATATAGTTGATTTAAAATGTGTTACTTTCAAGCGTACAGCAAAGTGATTCAATTGTGCATTTTTTTCAGATTCTTTTCCATTATAGGTTATTACAAGGTACTGAGAATAGTTCTTTGTGATATATAGTAGGTCATTACTGTTTATATTTTTTTATATAGCACTGTGTATGTGTAATCCCAAACTCCTATTTTATCTCCCCCCAACACCACTAACCCTTTGGTAACCCTGAGTTTGTTTTCTACATCTCTGAGTCTTTTTCTGCTTTGTAGATAAGCCCATTTGTATAGTTGTTGTTGTAGTAGTTTTCTTTTTTTTTTTTTAGATTTCACATACAAGTGATATACAATATTTGTCTTTCTCCATCTGACTTAGTTTATTTAATATGATAATCTCTAGGTTCACCTATGGTGCTGCAAATGGCATTATTTCACTCATGCTATGGCTGAGTAATATTCCATTATAACGCTTCTCAAGTGGCTCAGTGGTAAAGAATCTGCCTACCAATGCAGGAGATGCAGGTTTTATCCCTGGGTTGAGAAGATCCCTGGAAGAGGAATAGCAACCCACTCCAGTATTCTTGCCTGAAAAATCCCATGAATGGACAGCCTGGTTGGCTGCAGTCCAAGGGGTCACACAGAGTTGGATATGACTGAGGGATTGAGCACACAATATTCTATTATATATTAATATATATGCATATATGTGTGTGTATATGTATTATACCACATCTTATTTATTCATTTACAGTTGATGGACATTTAGGTTGCTTCCATGTCTTAGCTATTTTATTGTAAACAGTGCTGCTACTAATGTTGAGACCCAACCATGTTTTCAAATTGGAGTTTTCTCCAGAAATATACCCAGGAATAGGATTGCAGGATTATATGGCAATGCTGTTAGAATATTTTTTAAATATTGTAAGAATTATTATCTAATTGCAAATATGTAATGTATTTCTTACATATATAGATTTCGAACACTAGACAGAATAATTTATTTTATCTAATCCAATAATANCTTACATATATAGATTTCGAACACTAGACAGAATAATTTATTTTATCTAATCCAATAATACTTCTATGGTAGCATATAAAGATGTTTTGGAGAAGAAGCAGAGTAATTTTTCTGAATACAAACTCAGAAGGTTTAATATTTCCCTACCTTAATCTTGAGTTCATCTGTCATTAATTAAACTAATATCATCTTGGCCTAATTCATGTTTAAGCCTTTAACATTTCTTAGTATTCACCTGCATATTCTCATTTGTCTCAGGTTTAATCTTTCAAGTTTGAGTGTTTCCAAGTAAGTAACTCAATGCTAACAATAACCATTATCTTCATGAATCTTAGGTGATTGCTACTCCCAGATTTTATGTTTTCTAACTAAAAGTCCTAAAGTTTAACCTGTTGTGACTCATGTAAAATGCTCCAACTTTATGTAAAATGCTCCAAGTTTTACATTGTATTTAAATTAGATCTATCAAAGGAATACTAATCTTTGACAGGTATGGAACAAAGCTAGTCAAAATGATCTTTATAACTAGAAAATCCACACGTGGTGATTATATGATGGTATTCATTTATAGAGCACTGATTTAATTTTCTCAAAATTAATAAGTTCATTTACAGCCTAATTTAGAAAATCCAATGTTCCATTAAATAAAAGCATTCTTTTTAACTGAGCAAATAAATAGAATAATGTATGACAAACATGTAAGTTTTCTAGTCATCACAAATCTCATGTACAAATATTATATTGTTGGNATTAATCACAAAAATCATAGTTAAATAGCTGAATATCCTGGACTGTTCTCTCCTCAGCAAACATAGAGAAGCTCATATAATCATGATAGGAAATGGAGGATGTATAGATTTTTACTTAAGTAATCCCATTGCAATTTGGCTATTGTTCCAATATAACTCTTAATTGTAGAACCATTATAATCACAGAAATGTAAATGTGTTCTTGTTGTTTTTCCTTTTTCTTAGACTGGATCTTTCACAGTCACTTAAATACTTAATGTCATGAGAGGAAAATAAGGTCCAAAACTACTTTCCCCTCTAGGACTCTTATTCAATTTTAAGGTAAGATACTTTTTTATAACAAGGTCAAATTAAAGCCTATACTTTCTGATCTCTACTAATGAAAGTTATGTGTACTTTCCCTAAATTGTCTCCAGCCGAGGTACAGTATTCTTGAGACTGAGAACCAAAATTTCCAAATGTAGCTATTTCAAAAATTAGAGTAGGGGTTTCCCTGGCGTCTCAGTGGTAAAAAAGGCATGTGTGCTCAGTCGTGTCCTACTCTTTGTGACTGCATGGACTGCAGGCAGCCAGGCTCCTCTATCCACGGAATTTTCCAGGCAAGAATACTGGAGTGGGTTCCCATTTCCCTCTCCAGGGAATCTTTCCAATCTGATAATCAAAGCTATGTCTCTTGCTTGTCCTGCATCAGCAGGCAGATTCTTTACCACCAGAGCCTCCAGAAAGAATGAAGGGATGGAGCCAAAGCAAAAACAACATCCATTTGTGGATGGGACTGGTGATAGAAGCAAGGTTCAATGTTGTAAAGAGAAATATTGCATAGGAAACGGGAATGCTAGTCCCTGAATCAAGGGAAATTGGAAGTGGTCAAACAGGAGACGGCAAGAGTGAACATTGACATTCTAGGAATCAGTGAAGTAAGTTGGACTGGAATGGGTGAATTTAACTCAGATGACCATTATATCTACTACTGTGGGCATGAATCCCTTGGAAAAAATGGAGTAGCCATCACAGTCAATAAAAGAGTCTGAAATGCAGTACTTGGATGCAATCTCAAAAATGACAGAATGATCTCTGTTTGTTTCCAAGGCAAACCACTCACTATCACAGAAATCCAAGTCTATCACTCCATCAGTAACCCTGAAGAGGCTGAACAGTTCTATGAAGACCTACAAGACCTTCTAGAACTAACATCCAAAAAAGATGTCCTTTTCATTATAGGGGACTGAAATGCAAAAATAGGAAGTCAAGAAACACCTGGAGTAACAGGCAAATTTGGCCTTGGAATGCAGAATGAAGCAGGGTAAAGACTAATAGAGTTCTGCCAAGGGAACACACTGGTCATAACAAACACCCTCTTCCAACAACACAAGAGAAGACTCTACACATGGACATCACCAGATGGTCAACACCAAAATCAGACTGATTATATTCTTTGCAGCCAAAGATGGAGAAGTTCTATACCAACAGCAAAAACAAGACCAGGAGCTGACTGGCTCAGATCGTGAACCCCTAATTGCCAAATTCAGACTTAAATTGAAGAAAGTGGGGAAAACCACTAGACCATTCAGGTATGACCTAAATCAAGTCCTTTATGACTATACAGTGGAAGTGAAAAATAGATGTACAGAACTAGATCTTATAGACAGATTGCCTGATGAACTATGGACAGAGGTTCATGACATTGTACAGGAGATAGAAATCAAGACCATCCCCAAGAAAAAGAAATCCATAAGAGCAAAATGGCTGTCTGAGGAGGCCTTACAAATAGCTATGAAAAGAAAAAAAAAATCAAAAAGCAAAGGAGAAAAGGAAAGATATACCCATTTGAATACAGAGTTCCAAAGAATAGCAAGGAGAGATAAGAAAGCCTTCCTCAGTGATCAATACAAAGAAATAGAGAAAAATAATAAAATGGGAAAGACTAGAGATCTCTTCAAGAAAATTAGAGATACCAAGAGAACATTTAATGCAATGATGGGCTCAATAAAGGACAGAAATGGTATGGTCTTAACAGAAGCAGAAGATATTAAGAAGAGATGGCAAGAATACATGGAAGAACTGTACAAAAAAGATCTTCATGACCCAGATAATCACGATGCTGTGATCACTCAACTCAGCTAGAGCCAGACATCCTGGAATGTGAAGTCAAGTGGGCCTTAGAAAGCATCACTACGAACAAAGCTAGTGGAGGGGATGGAATTCCAGTTGAGCTATTTCAAATCCTCAAAGATGATGCTGTCAAAGTGCTGCACTCAATATGCCAGCAAATTTGGAAAACTCAGCAGTGGCCGCAGCACTCGAAAAGGTCCGTTTTCATTCCAATCCAAACAAAGGCAATGCCAAAGAATGCTCAAACTACCACACAGTTGCACTCATCTCACATGCTAGTAAAATAATGCTCAAAATTCTCCAAGCCAGGCTTCAAAATACATGAACTGTGAACTTCCAGATGTTCAAGCTGGTTTTAGAAAAGGTAGAAGAACCAGAGATTAAATTGCCAGCATCCGTAGGATCATCGATAAAGCAAAAGAGTTCCAGAAAAACATCTATTTCTACTTTATTGACTATGCCAAAGCCTTTGACTATGTGGATCACAATAAACCGTGGAAAATTCTGAAAGAGATGGGAATACCAGACCACCTGACATGCCTCTTGGGAAACCTATATGCAGGTCAGGAAGCAACAGTTAGAACTGGACATGGAACAACAGACTGGTTCCAAATAGGAAAAGGAGTACGTCAAGGCTGTATATTGTCACCCTGCTTATTTAACTTCTATGCAGAGTACATCATGAGAAATGCTGGGCTAGAGGAAGCACAAGCTGGAATCAAGATTGCTGGGAGAAATATCAATAACCTCAGATATGCAGATGACAGCACCCTTATGGCAGAAAGTGAGGAAGAACTGAAGAGTCTCTTGATGAAAGTGAAAGGGGAGAGTGAGAAAGTTGACTTAAAAGAAAACTAAGATCATGGCATCCAGTCCCATCACTTCATGGCAAATAGATGGGGAAACAGTGGCTGACTTTATTTTTCTGGGCTCCAAAATCACTGCAGATGGTGACTGCAGCCATGAAATTAAAAGATGCTTACTTCTTGGAAGGAAATTTATGACCAACCTAGACAGCATATTAAAAAGCAGAGACATTACTTTGTCAACAAAGGTCCATCTAGTCAAGCCTATGGTTTTTCCAGTAGTCATGTATGGATGTGAGAGTTGGACTATAAAGAAAGCTGAGCACAGAAGAATTGATGCTTTTGAGCTGTGGTGTTGGAGAAGACTCTTGAGAGTCCCTTGGACTGCAAGGAGATCCAACCAGTCCATCCTAAAGGAAATCAGTCCTGAATGTTCATTGGAAGGACTGATGTTGAAGCTGAAACTTCAATACTTTGGCCACCTGATGCGAAGAGCTGACTCATTTGAAAAGACCCTGATGCTGGGAAAGATTGAGGGCACAAGGAGAAGGGGATGACAGAAGATGAGATGGTTGGATGGCATCACCGACTCAATGGACATCGGTTTGGGTGGACTCCAGCAGTTGGTGACGGACAGGGAGGCCTGGCGTGCTATGGTTCATGGGGTTGCAAAGAGTCAGACACGACTAGGCAACTGAACTGAACTGAGAGCCACCAGGGAAGCCCAGTGGTAAAGAATCCACCTGCCAACTCACAGATTTGAGACACAGATTTGATCCCTGTCCTGGGAGGATCCCACAGTGCCACAGAGCAATGAAGCCAGTGTGCCCCAACTATTGAGCTTGTGCTCTGAGCCCAAGTGACCCCCAACAAGGGGGTTATAATTAGGTAGGCTTCGAGGATTTTTGCCTCTTTCCTGTGTCAGAATGAAAAGCCCTAAGTCACAAGTTCAATAGGTTTATAAATGTTTACTATTTGTTACATGCAAAGAAGTATGCTGAGAATTCAAAGAGGAACACCTTAAGTCCCTGCAATCAAGATATTCAGAGCTGAACGTACACAGTATTTTATGAAAACGCCAGATGATTATGAATAAGGAGTGTTACAAAGCAACTGTATAAAGTTGTTGTTGTTGTTCAGTCACCCAGCTGTGTCTGACTGTTTGTGACCCCATGGACTGCAGTATGCCAGCCCTCGTCATCCTTCGGCTTTCTTTAAAAATGTATTTATTACTCTCATTAAATTTGTATACCTTTAAAGAATGATGGAACACAAAACAGAGGTCTGAAGAATTCTAATTCTATACTTTAAATGTTTAAGAAGTTTTGGCAAGGAATTGGTAATTATTGAAGGTACAGATTCAAAACATTAGGATCCAATAAAAAAATATGAGCTCTTTGGCAAGACTCAGTTAACAAGAATTCTCCATTAGTCAAAATACTTTAGCATATATTATTCTGGGAAAATGGAGATTTATCATACCATTATAAAATTTAAATTCTAAATTTAATTATTTA
>SJYQ01003034.1:0-26446 GCA_006410935.1 Redunca redunca | reverse complement strand
TTTTTAATTCCTCCTTTCAAATTCATCTCTCAAATATCTATTTGCAGCATTCTACTCAACACTAGATATTTACTCTACAAAGGTAACTAGTGACTTTCTTATGACTCAAATGAAAAGCCTCAATCTTTTCAGCCACTTCACACGATTAACTACCACTTGCCACTGTTCACTCTCTTAACTTCTCACGCTTAATTGTCTCTTACACTCAGTCGCAGAGAACAAATAAAACATTTGTATATCAAGGAAAAAGCTATATAATTAGGGCATGAATACAAAAATGAAAAGAATGAACAGGAAAGAGGTAACAGATAACCAGGTCAAACATGAAAAGCAGAAAGGCAGGAGGAAGGGAGAAGAAAAAACATGCAAAAGATAAAGTGAATCAAGGAAAGGCATGAAGAGAAATGTTTAGTCTTTCTCCTTCATTAACCGTTTGAGGGGAGATCCTTTATTAAGCCAACTTGAAGCCTCAAAGTACTTCCTGCATTGCAATACATTTAGCAGCATTACAATGTATTGTAATTATTGTGACACTATACTACTTAAGAGGTCTTACTATTTAGACAACAAAAGAGTGCTTTTCTTTACAAATTCAAATATAGCTGTTGATATAGGCAGAATGAATTGAGTATATGCTATTATATTATGACACGTACAATTGATTTTCAAGGACGGCTGTTACATTTACTACTTGCATAATTGCAGACTTCATTCTGGTTATACCATGGCACGTGAACACAACTAAGCAAATTGCAATGGTTATAGGTTTCCCTGGAGTTAATCTATGCGGTTAAATGTATCGGAGTATAAGGGCTTTTTTTAGTTTAAACATGTTCTCAATCTGTTTTTAATTTTCTGCCATTTAGTTTTACAAGATGCTGTATTTGTAGACTGTGGTGCCACTCATTTCTAAAATGACATAAAACCTCTCGTACAATAATTAAGTTAAGCCCCACGTAAAATCCAGTTTTTGCTCATTTGTTTTGTAATATAAGTTTATGACCACAATTTAACCTCAAAGAAATGAAACAAATATATTAGCACTTATACCACAAGAAGCAAAGATATTCAAGTTTATAAAGATACTCATTTAATTATTAGTATGGAAATGAATTCATATATCTCTTAAATCTGAATATGTATTTGGGGTCTGCATTTTTCTAGTGTTCTTTCCAAAATCAAGAGTCAAATATAGTATGGTTTCTATCTGCCACAACAAAGGAAAAATCAAAACAGACATAATAGATACTTTTTATAGGAGTGCTAGTAATAGAAATGGACTTTCTTAGGACAAAGTGGGATTTATAAAAAGTATTTTATTTCAGAAAGAACTCAACTCAGAGTCATGTGTAAAGATTCTACAAACACTGTTGGCACACATGAGCAACTTGGTTAGGTGCTCTACATTAAAGTTTCAAATCTAAGTGGTTGGGGTAAAGCAATGGCTTCTTTTTTTCTTATTTTTATTGAAGTTTAATTGATTTACTATGTTAATTCCTGTTGTACAGCAAAGTGATTCTGTTACACATACATATATATTTTTTTTAATGTTGTCCATAATGGTGTATCATAGATTGTTTATTTAACTGGAGGACAATTGCTTTACAATGTTGTGTTTCTGCTGCACAACAGTGTGCATGAGCTATAAGCATACAAATATCCCTCCTTCTAGAGCCTTCCTCCCAACCCAGATCCCACCCTCCTAGGTCATCACGAAGCACTGAGCTGAGCTCCCTGTGCTATACAGCAGCTTCCCACCGGCTGCCTATTTTATAGCTGAGAGAATCCCAGGGACGGGGGAGCCTGCTGGGCTGCCGTCTATGGGGTCGCACAGAGTCAGACACGACTGAAGTGACTTAGCAGCAGTATGATGCTGCTCTCTCAGTTTGTCCCACCTTCTTTGTCCCCCGCTAGGTCCACAGGTCCATTCTCTGTATCTGCGTCTATTCCTGCCCTGCAATGGCTTTTCAATTGTGTTCAGAGTGTCTGTAGGGATTCCATAAATCACTTATTCTAGTTTATTGTTAAAATATATGTATATATTTAACTATCATAAAATACACATAACACAAAATTTACCATCTTAACCATTTTTAAGCTCATGGTGTAGTAGTATTAAGTGTATTCACACTGGTATGCAACAAATCTCCAGAACTTTTTCGTCTTGCAATATTCAAACTCTATACTCTTTGAACAACCCCTGATGTCCCCCTCCCCCCACCCCTGTTAACCACCAATCTGCTTTGTGTTTCTGAGAGGATGACTACTCTAGTTACCTCATCTGAGAGAGATCACACAGGTCTGCCCTCTTGTGACTGGCTTTTTTCCTGCCACATGTTCCCAAGTTTCATCCATGTTATGGCCTGCGTCAGCATTTCCTTCCTTTATCAGGGTGAATAATATTTCACTGCGTGTACATGCTACACTTATATAGTACATTTATTTATCCATTTATCCATTGATGTACATTTGGGTCTCCTCTGCCTTTTGAGCATCTTGTATAATACTGCTATGAACACAAGTAAACAAATATCTCTTTAAATTTTTAAATGTTTGTAAGTATCTAAAATAAAGTGACCTTGATGTTGTAAAAGATTGAAGGCAAAAAGAGGTGGGAGTGTCAGATAATAGATAGTCTCACTGACCCAATGGATATGAATTTGAGACAGTAGAGGATAAAGGAGCCTGGCATGCTACAGTCCTTGGAGTTGCAAAGAGTCAGACACAACTTAGCAACTGAACAACAAGGCTCAAACGTCTTCATATATTAAAATATTTTAATGGGTACTTCATAATAGTCTTAATTATAATCTGTGTATGAATAGACAAATATTAAGTGTCCCTCTCCTTTCAGATAGTTTATTTGATGAGTTTCCTAAGATTTCAAATTGATCTGTTTTAAAAATTGTTTCCATTTACAACAACTTACCTGTGTGACTCAGGATTTCCTCTGAAGAGTACAATCAAAGAAAAATACACAAATAAATTGAATTTTGTGTGATAATGTAATTGCAACTTTCAAATTCAGATTTTTAGACATTTGTGTTCATTAAAACAGACTAATTTTCTTAAGTTCAAAATATATAACTATTATAAATCTAAATGTGTAAGTTTACACTAAATTCCACTTTTATCAGTATCGTATATTGGCATTACAGAAATTTATTCAGGAAAACAAGATTCGATTAATAAGACTATTAACTTTTTTTTTTCTTTATCAGGGTTGCTTTGACTATTCGGGGTCTTTTGTTTTCCATACAAATTTTAATTTTTTATAGTTCTGTGAAAAATGTCATTGGTAATTTGATGAAGGTGGTATTGAATCTATAGATTGCCATGAGTAATACAGTCATTTTAATAATAGTGATTCTTCCAATCCAAGAATATGGTATATCCTCCCATTTACTTGTGTCAGCTTCAATTTCTTTCACCGTAGTTTCTTATTGTTTTCAGAGTACAGGCCCTTTTGTGGTCAGATAACTGTTGAGGACTTTCACATTTTATGAGTTAGCAGCTCCTCTTTGTTCCATTTGGGCTTCCCAGGTGGCTCGGTGGTGAAGAACCCGCCTGCACTACAGGAGATGGAGGAGATGCAGGTTCGATCCCTGGGTTGGGAAAATCTCCTGGAGGGGTAAGTGGCACTCCACTGTAGTATTCTTGCCTGGAGAATCCCATGGACAGAGGAACCAGGCGGGCTACAGCCCATGGGATCACAAAGAGTCAGACACAACTAGTGACTAAGCACAAACACACTTTGTTCCATTTACTCATACATTTAAATAGCTCATGGAATTCTCTGCTTCCGTCTCACAATACCAAGAGATGCTGAGCAAAAACAAATCCCATCCATCTGATGAACTCAAAGAGAATTTTCAAAAGTAGAGCTATGAATTCCACGCTGTTTCCCCTTACATGACAATAAGCTTTCATCTTTGATCAGACTACACCTGATTGTTCCACCTGATTATATCAGTAAGTTTTCTGAGAATTATATCCACTTATAGAACATAAATGTTTCTGACCGTTATATGGGTCACACCTGTGTCTACAAACAATATTGTAATGATGACCAAGTATGCCTGGTAAGGTCAATTCCAAATATATGCAGTAATACCCTCTTAGTTGGTGTCTCTTTCATTTTCCCCCTATCAAGTTCTTTGAAAGAATAACCTATATATTTATCTCCTCTTCCTCATCTGCCATTCCCTCTTCAGCCTTCAACCATCAGGCCTATTACTCCATATCAACCACTCTGGGAAAGATCCTTGTTATTTTCTTATTGCCAAACTTGATAGACTCTTGTCAATTTTTACCCTATTTTACCTCCTTTCTGCATTTGGCATGTTTCTACTTTTATTCCCACAAGGCCATTTTCTCCTTCTTTTGTTCCCACCTTTCTTTTATTATTCGTCTTAGAGCTCCATTCTATTCATTTACTTAAATGTTACATTTTCCAATGGATTGTCCTTTCTTCTTTTCTCATTTTCACTAGAGGATCTCATCCATATCCATGGCTTTGGTGGGTATTTATACATGGATAGATTCCCAAGGCCACAGTTCTAATCCAGACTTTTCCCTTGATTCCAAACACTGTTATATATATCTTCTTGGAATCTCAACAAGCATCTTAATTGAAATCTATCCAAAACTGAGCCTGTTATTTTTTTCTCCTGGACTCATCTCATTCTGCAGCTCTTGCTAAACTACTACAAAGTTTCCCAACTTATCTCCTTGCTCCCTAATTCCCACCCTTCAATCTATCCACTACACTCAGAGTGAAATTTCAAAAATGCAATAAAGATGTCACTTTTTTTCTTAGAACTCATTCTTGACTCTAAGTACCCACATAATAAAGTCCAAATTTCTTGATATGACATGAAAGGCTTTCCTGATCATTTTGCTATCCACATTTACTATATTTTGCATTTTCTCACACAAATCTTCTATTTTCAAATAAATCACACTATGTATACCCTTTGAAAATTGCCACAATTGTCCTTCTGTGTAGATTATTATATGTCACAATTAGTCAATCTAGTGACCTCCTATACAACTTGCAAAATAGTTTGACTTCCTCTTTAACGAAGCTTTCCATCACTCCATCTTAGATCTGAATAGACAGAAAAGATTTATCTTTTATTATTCCACTGCAACCAATACATACTTCCATCATGGCACCTGTGATTTATTGACCTTACCTTTATGTGTCTTGCCGGGGTCCAGTCCCTGCAGGATCCAGGGGAACCTGAAGGAAAAACGGCGTTGGCAGATGATTTAGAGAGAGATAAGGAAAGAATATTGTAGATAAAAAAAATAGAGGAAAGAAAGAGGCTGATATTCCTTGGTTTACATAAAAAGCCAATAAAACTTCAAGACAAGAAGTTTGCCCTGTTCACGGAGGCCACAGGTGCCTTCCCAGTCTCCCGAGGGAGTGAAGATGCAGAACATCTTCCCATTCAGGTCTTAGAAACTGGGGCAGATAAGTGAACGCAGGGAGCCTCTATGCTCCAAGGGATCAGCCTGAAAAAAAAGAGGGAAGGAGAGGGAGAAAATGATTGATGCGGGGAGACCAAGCTACTTCGGTGAGTGAGGCCCAATAGCTTTATTATTAAAAGGTACTTTTATACCTTGTCTTATACATAGAGGGAAATGAAAGATGCAAAGTCATACAGAGTCAGCCCAAACATTACATCTGTTTTGTCTTTTTCAAAACCAGGATTTTTCTGCAAACCTTGCCCATTAACAATATTGTGTACATTATCTTCTGGTCTTGGAGGCCTGTGAACATTTTATGACCCTCTTTTGATAAAGGCTGCTCAACCAGAAAACTTATTTTTCCTTGGAATGTTTTTTCTTATATTTCTTTTTTTTTTTTTTTCTAATCTATGTCAGCCTCAAAAAGTATTAAACAAGTTACATTTCTCACAGAGCAAAGGTGCAGTAAGTTACAAGAAAGAACCAATTAGCTCAAAAGTTTGATGTGGTTAATTTCAAGGCTTTACTTGTTTTTCTTACATTCCAACTATGTTAACTAATGCACTCCCAGGTACACAGTGAATAAGAGATATGGGAACTTAGCAACAAACATTGGCCCAATAATGAAATCCTACACCAGCACTACTCTAATAACTTTTAACTCTTTAAAAGGCTCTATGTTTTAGGCTTTCCGTGCCTCTCACAGTTGGGAGGATGTAAATAATCATATGCGTAGCTGCAAGAGTCTAGATATACCTGCCAGGCAAGCTAGAATGCTAACAGAGGGATTTTGATTGGAAATATTCCTCTCATGTCCAGCAGACTTATTAGCTATAGCCCTAAGTTAATTTTCTCCAGAGAAGGGTGGTCAGGGTTAGCCCCCTGTTAATGTCCGAGGAGTTGGTGAAAGTCATGAAATAGCAAAACAGACAGATTCTGATTTTGGGGTAGATGCTCAAGAAAGCCTAGGGAGCCCCTTGAGTTCTGAAGCCTTGCTTAACAGTTCTCTTCCACATGACCTTGTCATGGGTGGATCTCCCGTGGTGGCTCCCAGCAATGTCTGCTTTGCTTTTGCATACTTTAGACTTCTTAAAGGCAGATGTTATGTTTTATTCATTATTTTATTCCCAATAAATGGTTGATAAAAACATTATTGCATGAATAAATTAATGTGAATATTTCTTGCCCCCAACTGTCTTAAAGTCTAATGGGGAAACACACACAAACATCAGAAATTATAATAGAGTATGTATCTGCAGTGGTTGACTTATGTGCATTCATTCTGTTATTTCCAGGTCAATCAAGGGAAAACACATGTTCATTATGTACATGAAGTATCTTTCTGAATCCTTTGCAATTTATTTCCTATTTCTATTATAACTATGTAGTTGGTTCTATATATCCCCTAAATATTGATAACTAGATAAAATACAGATCTGAATACAATATAAAATTGCTCAAACTATCCCTGTAGCAGTTTACTTTCAGATGAATGAATTTCATGAGAAATAAATGAGAAGACACTCCTCTATAAGAAAAATGTATTTTCCCATGACTGTGTTTTTCAGCTAAAAATGGTTAAAATTAGAAAAATGTTTAAGGTTGTTGTGCTTTTAGCTGTTGACAAATTGTAATATAGGCTAAAGAAGAGGATACCAAAATCAAGCCGAAACTGGATCTGGTATTTAAAATTCTGAATTGTTCCCCAGGCTTCCGTTGTGCTTTTTCATATTGGTATAGGGTCAGCATGAGAGGGTTGAAGTAGATGGAAGAGTGATGAATGTAATGAGGGGAAGAAGTTGAGGAAATTATTCTGGAACTCATGATTTAAGTTTCAAGTGAAGACACTTTCCAAAGGAAATGAAATTGGTGATCTCAGTTTGCTCCCTAGCAACTACTGTAGCAGAGATGTAATTTGAATGCATCACTGTGTTTCACATATTGGGAATCTCCGTGGAAATGTATAATGACCTCCTGTTGTGACAGTTTTCCTTATTATGCTTCAGTGGTAGGCCATGTATTTGTCCGGATGTCGGCACCATCCTGAGCCGCTCAACAAATTTCAAACATTTTGGAGAGGGAAATAGCTTGAGGCCTTCCCTAAGCACTCTCCAAGGTATCAGGCTGATGACAAAGTGGACCCCCAAAATCCTAAAAATCAACTCAACTTGGCAAGAAACTAGGTGCCATTTACACAGAAAAAATATATATTGCACATGACTCTTGATGAGCTTACTTTTCAGAAGAAAATACACAATGTCATTTAATCAAAATATAACACATTGGTATGAAATTTGATGAGCTAGCACAAAGTCAATTGTGTTTGATGACTTATTTCAAATTAACTTAAGACATATTTTACTTGTCCTTTTTTCTTAATTCGCTTTAAAAAAATCCATTTGTAAAAATTAAATAAACACAGTGTGCTGAATTTAAAAGTCTATCTTTATCCATTTTCATTTCCATCCCTTTCTTTTTCAATCTCTTGCTTCCTCTCTGTTAAATAGAAATGAGAAGTGAGGAAGGACTGCCATCTACTGGTATATGGGAAACAATCCTGAAATAGTTGAACTGCACTAGAAATTGTCTTTGCCAAGAACACTCCAGGAGACAAAAGAAAAAGATTGTGATTCTTTAAGATCTTTAAATGAAGCTTCTGATGATATGTTCATTCATTTATTCACTAATTTCAGCAAAATTGAATTTATAAGTTCTAGTATTGCCAAGAATTGAACTAAATCCACAGGACACAGAGGTGACTAAATCATGCCACTTGATAGAAAATTCATTCCATTTTCTTTCCTTCCTCTGTTCATGTACTGTCAATAGTATATGAATTTGTTTTGTAGCATGCTCTTGAGTTAATGGATTGAGCCTCTGAGGATAATTTCTGGAAAATATTAAATATGTTCAGGCTATACTGCCAGCAAAAGCTCCCAGGAGGATTCCAGAAGCATACAAATCTCATAAATACCTCTTTCTTCACTCATTCGAAATTCAGCCTACTTGTTTTAGTATATTTATAATGCCCTTAAATATTATCATTCACAAACGAATGAAGAGAAGATAGAAAAGTAGCTCTGTTAAATGTGTGCTTTACTAGAAGATGCAGGACAGGAATATTGGAAGTGGGGAAAAGTATTCATACGGATATTGATTTCACAACATTAATACTGATTAATATATGTATATGGGTCCCATTACTGTTTACCTGAAACTACCAAAACATTGTTGATCAGCTATACCCCAATATAAAATGTTTTTGGTGTTAATTTTTTTTTAATTCTTATTTTAACTTTAGTTTACTTTATAATACTGTATTGGTTTTGTCAAACATTGACATGAATTCACCACGAGTGTACATGCGCTCCCGGAAATGAATCCCCTCCCACCTCCCACCCCATAACATCTCTCTGGGTCCTCTCCATGCACCAGCCCCAAGCATCCTGCATCCTGCATCGGACATAGACTGGCGATTCGTTTCTTACATGATAGTATACATGTTTCAATGCCATTCTCCCTTTTTTTTAATTTAAAAATAATAAAAAAGAAACTGCTTAACCTTTAAAAAAAAAATATGTTTGGCATACAGCTGGGGCGTTTTGGCAAGCCTGACTTGATAGCTGTGTGTGTGTGTGTGTGTGTGTATGTGTGTGTGTGTGTGCGCACGCGCGTGTTGTTCAGTTAGGTCCAACTCTTTGCAACCCCATGGAATGTAGCCCGCTGGTCTTCTCTGTCAATGGAATTCTCCAGGCAAGAATATTGGAGTGGATTGCCATTCTCTTCAGGGGATCTTCCCGACCCAGGGATCGAACCTGGGTCTCCTGCACTGCAGGCAAATCTTTTACCATCTGAACCACCAGAAGAGCCCAATACCAACACTATTGACTCAAATTAAACCCAAAACTCATTCAAGTAATGAAGAAGCCTATGGTACATGTGATCATCAAAGACCAGAAAAAAATGGTTCTTGCACAACCATAAGAGATTAGAAGTATTTCAGTTACATGGTTTTGTTATTTTCCTACAAAATATTAGTTTTCCCAATACACATCCACCTTGAAGATAACCAAAATTGGAGGATGATTCAAAGACTCTTTTGAATGAGCCCCCAAACCAATTTCATTATTGCAAACTCAAACTTTCTCAGTCTCCCTCTACTCATGAATAATAACACACATCATCCCCTTTGACAACTAAAAGAACATGTATCTTTCATTTGCTTCTATAAACCCCATAGTGCTTGATCCATTATAGGTCCCCAGTACATTTATACTAAAGGACTCAATGAACTTCATTGGTTTGTATGCGTGTGTGTGGTTAATTAGAGAGGTTTCCAACCGGTGATGTGTCAGTGCTCTGCTTTGTTAATTGTAAAGTCTTAATTTTGCTCTTTAAAAAAAATATGGTGAAATAATTTTTGACTTAACAGAAGAGTTGAAAGATTGTAGTGAGAGTTCTCTTATAACCTTTATTCAGCTCTTCCTTAATGTTAACATCTCACATAACCAAGGCATAGGTATTAAAAGTGAGAATTTGACATTACTATAATACTACTGACATTTATTTTGGATTTCTCCAGCTTTCCCACTGATATACATTTTTTATTCCAGGATATATTGGATTTAGTGGTTATGTCTCTAATCTCTTCTAATTTCTGACAGTTTTGTAGTTAGTGTTAGTTGCTCAGTCATATCCGAGTCTTTGCAACCTCGTGAACTGTAGCCCACCAGGGTTCTCTGTCCAAGGGATTGTCCAGGCAAGAATACCGGAGTGGGTAGCCATTCCCTTCTCCAGGGGACAGTTCTTTAGTCTTTCTTTATCTTTTCTTCACACTTCAGAAGAATACTAGTCATGGACTTTGAGGTTGTCTGATGTTTCCTCCTGATTACACTGGTGTTACAGAATTTTGGAAATAAGACCTCAGAGGAGCAGTGCATGACTGAGCACATCACGTCAGGGAGGTGTATAATACTGATATGTATCATTACTGATCATGTTAATTTCAGTCACTTACAAAAGGTTTCTCCTCTTTTAACTCTACCCCTGGAAGAAGGAGAGAGTGTCAAAGTACGTGTGCCTCTTTGCCCAGTCAGATCAAGTCTGATCAGTGTTCAGTGGAAGGCTCAAAGGGAAGCCTCTTCCAGCTTCTGTCTTCTCCTCCACGGAGCTCCTTTTCCTGTGCATTGCACTGTAAATTTCTCTCTACATTCTCAGCTCTGTTTCCTCAACTCAGGGGAACTGTGAGGGCCCATTTGGGTTCCTTCCTTCTGCACTGCCTCCTAGAGATTCTCTTAGGGCAATAAGTTAGATCAATACTAGGATTCACCTCATTTGTTTCCCCTCTCTCAAATGCTGGTGGTTAAATTCTGGAAAAAAAACAAACAAACAAACATTGTTTCTTATATTTTTGTCCTACTTTCATTTGTTTGAGGTGTAGAGGTGTGCCCATGTGGTCAGAAGCAGATGCCTAACACAATGTTTTAAGTGCCATGTATATGCTAATAGCACTAAAAATTAAAATTTTAGTTCAGCACTCTCCCTTGAAGTACAAAGAGATATCCAATTTCCCATTTTATGTTTCCTTAAGTTCTCATTGACATTCTAAACCAAATTTATTCAGAGAAGTCAACTTATCCAAAGCATGCAGCAAACTCTCGATTCACCCATTCCCTACCCATTTCTCTTCTATTGATCCTAATATCAGTAACATGCCACCGTCAGCCCCCTAGATGTTCAGTTCAAAAATCTTGAGTTATCTTTCACTCATCTTTTCCTCCACTGTCATATCCAATATACTAGCATTCCTATTATTGCACTTCAAGTTCAGTTCAGTTCAGTCACTAAGTCACATCTGTTTGTGACCCCGTGTACTGCAGCATGCCAGCCTCCCTGTCCATCACTGTCTTCTGGAGTTTGCTCAAACGCAAGTCCATTAGTCAGTGATGCCATCCAACCATCTCATCTTCTGTCATCCCCTTCTCCTCCTGCCCTCAATCTTTCCCAGCATATGGATCTTTTCCAAAGAGTCAGCTCTTCACATCAGATGGCCAAAGTATTGGAGCTTCAGCTTCAGCTTCAGCATCAGTCCTACCGATGAATATTCAGGACTAATTTCTTTTAGGATTGACTGGTTTGATCTCCTTGCTGTCCAAGGGACTCTCAAGAGTCTTCTCCAGACCACAGTTTGTAAACATCAATTCTTTGGCGCTCAGTACATATCCCATCCAATCTCTTGTCTCTCACTAAACTACAGCCACTCTCAGAACCGTTCTTCTGAACCACTCAGAAACTTCTCATCTTTACTTCTTCTCTTTCTTTTCTTTCATTCACTATCTAGCAGCCAGAATAGTTTTAAAATAGGTATGATATCCCATTCTCTCCCTTGTGAAGCATTTTCAGCCGCATCTCATTGCAGTTAGGAAACATTTCACACACAATACCATGAACTTCAAGGCCCTGCTTCATCTGGCTACTATCTTCATCTGCAGTCTCTTTCTATATCCAACATTCTAGACACACAGTCTTCCCTTATGTTCTCAGAATATACCAACCATCTTTCTGTCTCAGAGCCTTTATACTTTTTATTTCCCTTTCCTGGAATACTCTTTCCCCAGGCTCATGAGATGCCTAGTTTTCTCCATCATTCAGATTTCAGCTTAAATGTCACCTTCAGGAAGCATTCCTTAACTACCCTATTAAAAGTTGGGCTCCTACCTCCAATTACTTTCTTTTATATCATAGTCTTTATTTCCTTTGCAATAAAATTAGTTTTATTATCTCATTTACTTGCTTCTTTATTTATCATCTATTTCTTAGAAATAAAAACTTCTAGACGAAATGGTCTTCTTTCACTACTGCATCACAGCGTATGATATGAGATATGGTATGTACTTGATGTTCTATAAAATTTCTTGAATAAATGAATGAAGAGATGAGACTGTATTTACAAATAGCAAGGAAACTAATGTCATGGTCTGGGCAAAATTTGACTTGGTGAGCAAGAATCTAAACAAAGAGTGGACAAATCAGCTCGTCACCTACTTTTGTAAGAAGTCATGTCGAGAAACTTCCCCAGTGATCCAGTGGCTAAGACGCCATGCTCTCAATGCAGGAAGGCCAAGTTCAATCCCTGGTCAGGGAACTAGATCTGCATGCCACACCTAAGAGTTTGTGCACCACAGCTAAAGATCTCATAGATGCAGCAAAGATCAAAGATCCTGAGTGCCACAACTAAGACTCAGTGCAGCCAAATAAATAAACGAATGTTGTTTAAAATAAAAAGGAATAAAGTTATGTCAACACACAGCCACACCCATTTTATTATGTATTGTCTATGATTATAGTGGTTGTGGTTGCAGCAGTAACTATATGACCTAGAAAGCCTCAAATATTTACCATCTGTCCCCTTACAGAAAATATGTGCCAACCCTTGATCTAAACATATGCATAGATAATGGGGATACAGCAGGAGAACGAAAACATGTGAAACATCACTCACAGACCACAGTGTGTGTTCCCTGACAATGCAATTCATCTCTCACCCACTTCATGGTCTGTTCCCTACGTTCTTCCCTGTCTCGAAAAGGATAACCTTTTTCAATAGTGTGCATCCTATGTTTCTGAGACCCTGACTATAAATCTTTTAAATTCCTTCTTTATTACCATGAAGGTATAGCCAGGATACAACTTACACATTCTGTAGCTTGTCATAATTTCTCAGAACTTTCAAGTTTCATATTCTGGGTCAAACATTACTGTCATTCTTTCTATTTATTTTGCATTTTGAAAATGTTGCCCTTTCATAAAGCTTACTGAAATGCATATTGTTTTTCTTGAATTCTATTAAAATGTAATTTCAAACCAGAAACAGTGATCCATCTTTCTAGCATCATTAGGTCTTTTTAAATGGGCACTCAATGTATTCAACCTTCCACACCATAGTAATGTCAGCTAGGCCACTGGAAATGTAATATACATTACCAGTACTTCCCAAAGTTCTTAAAATCAATCCAAAGAAAATATTTTACTCAGCTAGCAATGAGTGTTTGTGACAAAAAGCAAAACCATACACTTTTTCTGCCTTCCAACACTCATACTTGGAGGAAGGACACAGTGGGGACTTAATTCTGTCTACCAAGGAAGCCTCAACTTTTCTCAAGTTCTCCTCACTTTCTCACCATGACAGCTTCTGGAAGTGGTGGCTTTTTCAGCTTCATACAACCACACATCAAATACACAATGATATTACCACCTAAACACAACTGAAATTACAATGTTACTGTTTCCTGCTCCAATATAAAAAGTGATTCATAGGTTGCTAGGTCACAAAGGAAAAAACTGAATGAATTTGAGGAGGGGTCTTCATGGTTTCATGTACCTTACTTCTGTGCTTTGCCCTACATTGTTATATTCTTGACTATGACTATAGAATTAAAAATTAGGCAATTGATAAATACAAATTTGTCACTACATGTGACATTGTTCACTATGGGTAAATATGGAGGCATATTAAGATGATGTGAATGATTTTACAGGTCTCTGCCTCAGAGTGTCTGTGGTTAAGCAGCCCATATGATAATTTAAATGCCTTAAAAGCCCCCAAGCTCATACTTTTAGAAAAAAACAAAACAAAGTAACCTGCTTGCCCGCTTTCCATAATTCACTCTTCCATTACTTAGTATGTCCTGCAGCAAAGATCTGGGAGCTCTTTCAAGTAAGTGGAATCAAAACCACAACAAATCAAGACAAAACTTCAAGAACAAAACCCTGAGAAAGCAACCTTAAAAGACCAAATTACTTGCAGGGCAAGAAAATTTAATTTTCATGTCTCTCTGATCAACATGGTAACATGTAAAAGGTTTGTAAATATATAAACAAATTGTATTAAGGACCAGAGGAACAGAGCATATCAAATTTCAAATGCTNCCAAGGATTTTAACTTTTCTCTCTTCTGGTTAAATATTGATTAATACCAACATCTCATTGAGGGATGGGAAAAAATCCAAATTATAAAAGTAATCATTTGGATGTGTAAAGCAACAATATTTATCATACATCAATATCAAGAAATCGTTTATTTATCTGTTCAGGAAAATGAGATACAATTTGAAATGTGGATGTAAAAACATGGGAAATTGGCTCAGATTTTTTTTTTCAGTTTGTATCATTTTATTTATCTAGTTTGCTACATACCTATACATACTCCAAGTCTCTTCTTTTCCTGGCCAAAATTTTCTCACTTTCACTATCTACAAAATAGCTTGGTATAGGAAAGAAGATTCTTTTTATGCAGGCTTTACAAAGGTTTTCTTTTCATTTAAATACAGCTTGACTTTCCTCCTCCTACCAAAAAATAAATAAAATAAAATGGATAATAATCTAATGGTCTCCACATGGGGTGAGCATTTTCTCCTTTTTCTCAAATTAATCCATCTTTCATACACATGAGCCTTTCGTATGCAATTCTTTTCATTGACATGCCCTTTGTTCATGCTCTCTTGCATCAGGGAATAATTCAGCTAATGCTGATACCAACAAAACATTAGGAACCTCAAAGCTTATAAACTGTATAGCCCTTCTACTGGCAATATTCTGCATGTTTGGTATTTCTTGAGATATTCTGTTCATCTGGCCCACCTCCCTTCACTATGTGATTTCCATTATGGTCAATACTAAATATTCATTAGCTATATTATGTGCTAAATATCATTCTAAGCGCTGGTATTACCATGAGTTATAAGAAACTACAATTTATTACTGTTCTAGATGTTACTATTCTAGATCCTGTGACTTCAGTAAAATTCTCAGATGATTAACAATTCAGTTGGGGGTTCATCTCCTATATATTATAATAAAATAAANCTATTCTAGATCCTGTGACTTCAGTAAAATTCTCAGATGATTAACAATTCAGTTGGGGGTTCATCTCCTATACATTATAATAAAATAAATAATAGAAAATATTACATAGATTATCCTATATGATTATCCTAAAATGTAGATTAGAATAAATTTCAGAGGAAAAAGTACCTGGCTATCAGCAAGAGAAATCAGGAAATACAATTTGGAGTTAAAAAAAGAAAAACATGTAAAGTAGGAAAGAAAGTTATCCTAAGAAGAGAAAAAAAGAACAAAATTGTTCAGGTGAGAATATATGATGTGACTACTGATACAGATAATTTACATAAGAAACAGATGAAAGAAATGAGACTAAGGCAATGAATGTCAAAGTAGGCTGCCTACATTTATAGATGTCAAAGCCAAAGAGGGAGAAGCTCCATAGTGTCAGCAAAAACAAGACCGAGAGCTGACTGTGGCTCACATCATGAACTCCTTATTGCCAAATTCAGACTGGAATTGAAGAAAGTGGAGAAAACCACTAGACCCTTCAGGTATGACCTAAATCAAATCCCTTATTTGATTTAGAAGTGAGAAATAGATTTAAGGGACTAGATCTGATAGAGTGCCTGATGAACTATGGATGGAGGTTCATGGCATTGTATAAGAAACAGGAATCAACACCATCACTAAGAAAAAGAAATGCAAAAGAGAAAAATGGCTGTCTGGGGAGGCCTTACAAATAGCTGTGAAAAGAAGAGAAGGGAAAAGCAAAGGAGGAAAGGAAGATATACCCATTTGAATGCAGAGTTCCAAAGAATAGCAAGGAGAGATAAGAAAGCCTTCCTCGGTGATCAGTGCAAAGAACAAGTGGAAAACAATAGAATGGGAAAGACTAGAGATCTCTTCAAGAAAATTAGAGATACCAAGGGAACATTTCATGCAAAGATGGGCTCAATAAAGGACAGAAATGGTAGGGACCTAACAGAAGCAGAAGATATTAAGAAGAGGTGGCAAGAATACACAGAAGAACTGTACAAAAAAGATCTTCATGACCAAGGTAATCACAATGGTGTGATCACTCACCCAGAGTCAGACATCCTGGAATGTAAAGTCAAGTGGGCCTTAGAAAGCATCACTATGAACAAAGCTAGTGGAGGGGATGGAATTCCAGTTGAGCTATTTCAAATCCTGGAAGATGATGCTATGAAAGTGCTGCATTCGATATGCCAGCAAATTTGGAAAACTCAGCAGTGGCCCCAGGACTGGAAAAGTTCAGTTTTCATTCCAATCCAAAGAAAGGCAATGCCAAAGAATGCTCAAATTACTGCACAATTGCACTCATCTCACACGCTAGTAAAGTAATTCTTAAAAGTCTCCAAGCCAAGCTTCAGCAATACATGAACTGTGAACTTCCAGATGTTCAAGCTGGTTTTACAAAAGGCAGAGGAACCAGAGATCAAATTGCCAACATCACTGATTCAGCAAAAAAGCAAGAAAGTTCCAGAAAAACATCTATCTCTGCTTTATTGAGTATGCCAAAGCCTTTGACTATGTGGATCACAATAAACCGTGGAAAATTCTGAAAGAGATGGGAATAACAGACCACCTGACCTGCCTCTTGAGAAACCTGTATGCAGGTCAGGAAGCAACAGTTAGAACTGAACATGGAACAACAAACTGGTTCCAAATAGGAAAAGGAGTACCTCCAGGCTGTATACTGTCACCCTACTTATTTAACTTATATGCAGAGTACATCATGAGAAATGCTGGGCTAGAGGAAGCACAAGCTGGAATCAAGATTGCTGGGAGAAATATCAATAGTCTCAGATATGCAGATGACACCAGCCCTATGGCAGAAAGTGAAGAACTAAAGACCCTCTTGATGGAAGTGAAAGAGGAGAGTGAGAAAGTTGGCTTAAAGCTCAACATTCAGAAAGTGAAGATCATGGCATCTGGTCCCATCACTTCATGGGAAATAGATGGGGAAACAGTGAAAAAACAGTGACTTTATTTTTCTGGGCTCCAAAATCACTGCAGATGAGGATTGCAGCCGTGAAATTAAAAGACGTTTACTCCTTGGAAGGAAAGTTATGACCAACCTACACAACATATAAAAAGCAGAAATGTTACTTTGCCAACAAAGGTCCGTCTAGTCAAGGCTATGGTTTTTCCAGTGGTCATGTATGGATGTGAGAGTTGGACTATAAAGAAAGCTGAACGCTGAAGAATTGATGCTTTTGAACTCTGGTGTTGGAGAAGACTCTTGAGAGTCCCTTGGACTGCAAGGATATCCACCCAGTCCATCCTAAAGGAAATCAGTCCTGAATATTCATTGGAAGGACTGATGCTGAAGCCGAAACTCCAATACTTTGGCCATTTGATGCGAAGAGCTGACTCATTTGAAAAGACCCTGATGCTGGGAAAGATTGAAGGGGAAGGAGAAGGGGACAACAGAGGATCAGATGGTTGGATGGCATCACTGACTCTATGGACATGGGTTTGGGTGGACTCCAGGAGTTGGTGATGGACACTGAGTGACTGAACTGAACTGAAGAACAAACACTTCTGAACCGTGGGTAACATGAAGAGAATTGCTTTATGAAGATTAATCTGGCATCAGAGTGCTATAAAATTTGGGGGTAGAAAGATGTTCTAGGGAGATTTTTAAGGGTTCTGTTTGTCAAAGCATTGCTCATAGAGATTGTAAGCATTAAATTATAATATATAAAACTAGATAGCCAATGGAAATTTGCTGTATGACACTGCTGCTGCTATTGCTAAGTCGCCTCAGTCGCGTCCGACTCTGTGCGACCCCAGAGATGGCAGCCCACCAGGCTCCCCCGCCCCTGGTATTCTCCAGACAAGAACACTGGAGTGGGTTGCCATTTCCTTCTCCAATGCATGAAAGTGAAAAGTGAAAGCAAAGTCGCTCAGTCGTGTCCAACTCCTAGCAATCCCATGGACTGCAGCCTACCAGGCTCCTCCATCCATGGGATTTTCCAGGCAAGAGTACTGGAGTGGGGTGCTGTTGCCTTCTCCGCTGTATGACACAGGGAGTTCATATCTGGTGCTTGTGATAACTGGAGGGGTGGGATGGAGTGGAAGGTGAGAGGGAGGCTCAACATGAAGGGGACATATGTGTACCTATGGCTGATTCATGTTGATATATGGCAGAAACCAATACAACATTGTAAAGAAACTCTCCTCCAACTAAAATTAGATAAGCTAAAAAAATTTTTTTAACCAAGTGAGCAACAATTTTGTTATGACTTGTTGCCTCACACTTTCCTTTCCTAGCTAGCCGTATCTTACCTTTCTCTATGAGCTACCCTTTGATAAACAGAATCAGTAAATCTTTTTTCTTTGGTAATGCTTTCATTATTAACTTATTTTATATTTATTGAATATATACTAAATGTTAGGCACTACAGCATGTAATGGGACCACAATAATGAACAAAATAGACAAAGTGACTACCCTCATGCCAGTTCTAGTGTAAAAGAGAAAATATATGTTTGAGAAATTATTGCACAAAAAAGACACTTACTCCTTGGAAGAAAAGTTATGACCAACCTAGATAGTATATTCAAAAGCAGAGACATTACTTTGCCGACTAAGGTCCGTCTAGTCAAGGCTATGGTTTTTCCAGTGGTCATGTATGGATGTGAGAGTTGGACTGTGAAGAAGGCTGAGCGCCGAAGATTGATGCTTTTGAACTGTGGTGTTGGAAGACTCTTGAGAGTTCTTTGGACTGCAAGGAGATCCAACCAGTCCATTCTGAAGGAGATCAGCCCTGGGATTTCTTCGGAAGGAATGATGCTAAAGCTGAAACTCCAGTACTTTGGCCACCTCGTGCAAAGAGTTGACTCATTGGAAAAGACTCTGATGCTGGGAGGGATTGGGTGCAGGAGGAGAAGGGGACGACCGAGGATGAGATGGCTGGATGGCATCACTGACTCGATGGACGTGAGTCTGAGTGAATTCCGGGAGTTGGTGATGGACAGGGAGGCCTGGTGTGCTGCGATTCATGGGGTCGCAAAGAGTCAGACACGACTGAGTGACTGAAATTAACTGAACTGAACTGAACTGAACTGAAGTATTTAATATGACCATTTTACATAATATTAGGTAAAAGTACAGGGGACCGTGAAAGTTTATACGGTAAGTGGAATTAACCTAAACTGGCAAGAGATTCTGAGAAATATTCCCTGGCAAATTAAAATATGATATATTCCCTGGCAAATCTTTCATCTGAGACATTGAAGGATGAGTNCACTGACTCAACGGACATGAATTTGAGCAAATTCCAGGAGACAGTGGATGACAGGGGAACCTGGTGTGCTGCAGTCTAGGGGGTCTCAAAGAGGTGAGCATGGCTTAGCGACTGAACAACAACCCTCCAACCCTCCCAACCACTTCGTACTTTCCTTTTTTTTTTTTCCCGGTGTTTTTATTTTTTTAACAAACTAGCTGTGAATTACAAAAGATATGCAGTTAAGAAGAATCTCTTTAAAAGACACTTCCTCCTCTCATAAGATCAAATTTTCAAGAAGTAAACGAATTGTTGAAGTGGAAGTTGTCTTAAAGATCATTGTATCCAGCTTTTCTCTAAAAATGAATGAGTCCTTTCTTGAATATCTGAATATGTTATGCCAAACATACCTAAATATGTTATGCCAAACTTTGCTTGAATTCTTCTAATAAAAGAGAACCTATATTTCAAGGAAACAATTCTATACAATCATTCAACCATGCATTTATTTATCCATTTATGTATTTCTTCATTAGCTCTACATAGACTATAGTAACAAAACACTTTGCTAGATGCTAGACAGTGGGAAGTTGAATAAAAAGATGAATTAGATATAGGTACTTGCTCCTCAAGCAGCTTAAAACCTGAAAGATATGAAAGGAAAATTGCAATGATATGAGGAAAAAATAAGAACAAAAGAAAGTGAATAAAAATAAAATATCATAGTAATTCAAGAGATGAAAAGCCCAGTTTTAGCTGGTAAATAACTTAAGACTTCTGGTAGATATTGTTGTTTTACCTACTCAGAATATAATTTTTTATTTCCATTAAGAAGCAGCCATAAAATTGATAACCTACAAACTCTGGGCAAGCTGGAGTCGGGGGTGGGGAGAGGGAATGGTAAGGGGCAGGGGGAGAAGTGGGTGGGGGAACCCGGCTAGCTTCCTACAGAGGCAGGGCTGGGACTTCCCTGCTGGCTCGGTGGCTTAGACTCTGCACCCCCAGTGCAGGAGGCCTGGGTTCGACCCCTGGTCAGGGAGCTAGATCCCACATGCTGCAACTAAAGACCCAGTGCAGCCAGATAAATACACAAGTATTTTCAAATGAAAGTAAAAAATGTAGGGCCTGGCTAACCTAATCTAATCAGCATTTCTTTGGTGAGAAGATGACCTAAGCTACTTCAGTGTGAAGCCAAGGGCTTTTACTGAATTGGGCACCTCTAGTCGGGGCTGAGGTGTCTCTTCCTGGCCTGCTCTGTGTGCTGTGGAATGCATCCATGAGGCTTTCAACTGCGGCATCCTGTGTCACCACAAAGAAAACCAACCAGAGGAGAAAAACCAAATGAAGAAATGGCTTTGGGGCCTGACAAACTACTCTTGGAGCTTTCTCTTACATTAATATTTCACTGATGTGAGCCTTTATTTCTTTTATTAATCACACCAATTGGAGTGGTTCTCTGTTCTAACTGCTAAAAAATTCACAAAGGAGTGTCTGAGCTAGAATTTGAAAAATGGTCAAGGCTGAAGCCTAAAGGGATGAAAGGAGGCAATCCAGGTAGAAAGAATAAACACTTAGGAAAGTAGCGAATTTCTGTGGCTAAATGTAACTTGTGTTTGACTATAATAAAGACTGAATACAGCATGAAAGTGATGGTTGGGGTAAAGGTTCCAGAGGAAACAAGTGCCTGGATATCACTCTATGGCATGACAGTTTCCAATTATTAATAACCATGAAACCGTATTGGAAAAATCTCACCCTGCCCACTTTTATATTGATTTACTTATTTATAAAATATAAATTATTTATTACTATAATAATACAAATAAAGCTTTAGTGTTGTCCTTCCCATATCCTAGTGCTTGGGCTTTCATTTAAACATGCTCCTGTTTCTTTGGAATGTACTGTAAGACAATGGCAAGCCACGACAAATTTTGAAACAGAAGCATAATGTGATAACTATATCATAGAAAGATTTATCTGAGGGCAACATCTAAAGTTAATCTAAATAGATCTCCTGGAAATAGGGCGATTTGTTGCAGGTTTTGTGTAATAAACCAATAATCCAAGAATAACTGGGATCCTTAATCTGTGTAGAGGCAATGGTAAAGAAGAGAAGGAGATGACTCTCATAGCTATTGTGCATGCATCTGTGCCAAGTCGCTTCACACGTGCTTGATTCTCTGCAACTCTATGGACTGTAGCCCACCAGGCTCCTCTGTCCATGGAAATTTTCAAGCAAGAAACCTGGAGTGGTTTGCCATCACCTCCTCCAGGGGATCTTCCCAACCCAGGGACTGAACCCATGTCTTCTATAGCTCCTGCACTGCAGGCTGATTCTTTACCACTGACCCACCGGGGACACAGACAGAACTGGTTAAAAATATATATTAAATATCAACTCCAGGCCAGTCACTTGACAGGATCTCAATACATTATACTAGTTTCTCTTTTATTTCTCTAGAATTGACCCATACATACTTAGCAAGGGAGATAAATCTGGACTCAACATTAATCAGGCCAGTTTTGTGGCTGAAACCATTAATGCTCTGAAGATTGGGAGTAAGAACCAAAAAAAAAAAAAAATGCATTTATGATCTAGCTTAGGTTGGACATTGGAAAATTGGGAAAGCTATAAACAAAAAATAAGGAACTCAGGATTATCAAAAGAGCCTAGTTAAAAGTTAACCAAGTGGGTCAAGACTGAGATGAAGGCATTGGAGAATGTGATATTTTGTGAATGTAAAATGTGATCTTTTATGAATGGAAGATGAGATCTTTTGTGAATGGAAGGTGCAATCTTTTGTGAATAAGCAATGCTGTCTAGTGATTAGAGACATCAGTCTGCCTGAACCACATAAATGTGACATTCAGTGCAGTACGAGCAGCAGCATTTGAAGAGTGATTCTGACTGACCCTGACAAAGTCACACTTTGTTGACATGCAATGTTTCCCTGCCTTCATTAGCAAATGCTATACCCAGAAAAATTGTGTTGAGCACAAAACTGAAAGTGTTTTGAGTACATTACTAAATGTAAACTGAATTTCAAATACCAAATATAAATGCTAGAAAGAAAATAAACCAGCATAATAATAAATTCAGTGACACACTGTAAAGTATTTATTTCCCACTTAGAAAGATACTCCACTAGGCACTTAAAGAAATGCCCGTGATCTAGTCTCAGCAAATATTCTAATGTTTGTCATTAAAGATTATGAAAATTTCATTTACAGAGCATTCAATACTTTGCCTTCTTCTTTACTGTTCTTTATATTTACATGTCATTATGCTTTAAGAAATGCTTTTTTTAAAAAAGTATTCTGGGTAATATGCACTGCTGTGAAACAGTCATTTTTCATGATTTGTCAATGAGTTTAAGGCTCATTTCCTTTCCTCATGCATTTATCTATTTCTACACATCTAAACAAATATTAGATTTTATTTAAAAAATCACAATGTACATATTTTAAATATATAAACACATGAATTTTACATTTTTGTGAGATGTTGCAAAAATGTTCAGCACTGCATAAACACTGAAACTCATTAAATAGGTATTTTAATATATTTTTAATTTTTATTTATTTAGGGCATGAGCACATGATCTTAGTTCCCTGACCAGGTATCAAACTGTCCCCTAAGTGGAAGTGCAGAGTCTTAACCACTGGACCATGAAGGAAGTCCCTATTTTTTTAAAATACTATCAAACAGTTGAACTGATTGGAAAATAGAAAAAGATTATTTTACTAGAATCATTCAGAGCTTTATCTTTTAATGTGTAGCTTCCAGACAGAAAAAGAGTAGAATCTTTTGGTTTCCCTGATGGCTCAGACAGTAAGGAATCTGCTTGCAGTGTGGGAGAGGCAAGTTTGATTCCTGGATCAGGAAGATCCCCTGGAGAAGGGAGCGGCTACCCACTCCAATATTACAAGCTGAGGCCCCAAACCAGTAAACCTATTCATGTAGAAATTTCCCTATCACCCTCTTTCAAGTCCTGCAAAGACAGATCCATTCCCAAGCAACTATGAGTAATTACTCTTCAAATATTTTCAGCAGTTGTAAAACATTCCTTTTGAAAAATTAATGCTTACTTAAATCTTAATATTTATGCCTGTAGATATTGTTGGAAGTATTTTTCTGTAAATGTATTTCTGCACTTAATAACATAAAACATCACCTACTACTTTTCAGCATGGCTTCCTGAGAAAAGCAGTTGGCTGGGAAACCTGGATTCTAGTCCAAGCTCTGGTCACAATAGATTTCAAACAAAATTCTAACCTACTTAAAATTCAGCGTCTTTATTTGCCTCTAAATCTTTCAAAACTTAGATTTTACACCACCATATCACTTAGTGCTGTTTGTAAAACCCTACATATATTATCAAATATTGTCATTAAAAATGTTAAATTAGAGTTGATCCTTGAGCAATGCTGGCACGCTGACCCTCTGCACAGTCAAAAATCTTATTATACCTTATAGTAGGTCTTGCACATGTGTACATGCAAAGTCGCTTCAGTCGTGTCCAATTCTGCAACCCATGGATGGTAACGCACCTGGCTATTCTGTCCATGGGATTCTCCAGGCAAGAATACTGGAGTGGGTTCCTCCTCCAGAGGATATTCCAAACCCTGGGACTGATCCTAAGTTGAACCATATGTCTCCTCTATTGGCAGGTGGGTTCTTTAACACTGGTGCTCCCTGGGAAGCCCCACACTTATCACATTTATATTTTATTATTTCAGACAATCTGAAAAGACTACATATGCATCTATTTTGGCCAGTTATGTTAAATACACTTTAGAAGATACTTCACATGTATCATCTCATTTAATTCTCAAGAGAAAATATAATTAACACGATTTCCATTTTTAAGTTAAAAAAATAGAGGACCAGGCCATTTAAACTATTTTCCCAAAGTCACCCAGTTTCAAACAGTTTCATTTCAAAGCCTCTGCTTTTTCTTTTGTACTACACTACTGTACATTTCCTAAAAATTTTTCCTTCAATGTTCCTGAAGTTCCATAATGTTACCTGTAAAACAAAAAGAGAGAGAGAGAGGGAGATTTATTTGTAATAAAAATAACAGCACCCACTCTTTACTAACATAGATATTGTGTTACAACCTGGTTTAATTCCCACATCCACCTATCAAGGCAGATATTGTTACTCCTATGTTATAGACAATGGATTCAAGACTCAAAAACCGTAAGGGGCTTGTTCAAGATACCACAGCTAGCAGGCAACAGAATGAGAATTTGATCACATGCAACTATTTGATACTAAAGACCATACATTCAACCACTACTCCAAATGTGTAGATCTAGAGATGCTTGGAATAAATTTTATTTATAGAGATCATATTAAAATCCTTCAGGTTGTCTGGCACAAGAATTAAGGAAACACTAAAAAAAAATGAAAGATGATAATAGGTGAAACTGTGCAGGAAGAGAGGAGCAATATGAGAGCTCTGTATAATTTCTGCTCAGTTTTTCTATAGATCTAAAACAGCTCTAAAAGATAAAGTCTAGTAATTTTAAAAGATTATATTATCTTTGAGATCCCTTACATCATCAGATGAAGGCTTTTAGTACTAAGTTATTGATAAGTTCTGAAACACCTGAAGCCCAGTTCTATGAACTATAAGGATCCGGGTATAATGACCACAGACAGGTGATTTACCTCCTAACAAATATGCAACTGCTTTTGGAAGGGGTAGAACGGTGTTTTAAAAAATTACCTGGACAAAATCTACCATACAAAAGCCACTTTATTATCAGTGAAGTTGAATACTGTCCCTCGCTGCACAATGCCTGTCTGTTCCTTTAATTCCTGTGTCTGACCACATCACTGCAAGAGCTCTTGGTACCTTGTTGAAAATTCTGGTTACTGATTCTTCCATGGGATTGTGCCGCTGGACTTGTTTCCACATGTCTGCTGCATAGCCCCTGACAACAATTTGATTTCCAACTGAGAAACATAGAGCATACAAATGTTAATAATAACACTATACATTATAGTAATAGCTTTCACATTAAATTTTAAGTCAAAAAATTATAAATTGATACATACACCACTTCCAAAAAGTAATTTATACTCTAGTTCATCATTAAAAGTTTTTAAAGTCTGGTAAATGACATAATTCTCATTTAAAAGCATTTTATTATTTAACTTTTACTAATAATATTACCATTTAGCAAAAAATATATTCTATGCACTCTAAAAATAAGTAATAAGTCTTATATCTCACAAAAGGAATGGACAGAGTCTCATAGGACTATAATTGTACAGTTCAGTGAAAATATCACTAGCCTCTTCTTTCTGACATATTTACAGATATTGTCTATACACTGAGCATTGTTAGTTTCTACACTTCTAGTTGAATTTATTCCACAGTACAAACAGAAACTTCCAAGGTAGCTCAGACAGTAAAGCATCTGCCTACAATGTGGGAGACCTGGGTTCAACCCCTGGGATAGGAAGATCCCCTGGAGAAGGAAATGGCAACCCACTCAAGGCTTCTTGCCTGGAAAATCCCATGGACAGAAGATCCTGGTGGGCTACAGTCCATGGGTTGCAAAAAGTCAGACACAACTGAGTGACTTCACTTTCACAACATTTGTATTCTGTCCCCTCTACCTTTGGTAGTTTAAAAGATCCTATTGCTTTATCTTACATTTTCATGAATTATCATCTAGACTCTAAATATGACCCTTTCAGACCTTTCAAGGTATTGAAAAATGCAAAGAAACCAGAAAAATAAAGCATACATGACAGAATAACTGGAGGATATATTGATCTTAAAATAGATAAAATTAGATATATATGTTGTAAAGAAGGGATGTAATATAATTTAGTCATAAGGGAGCAAGAGAAGAGTG
>SJYQ01003033.1:187068-198788 GCA_006410935.1 Redunca redunca | reverse complement strand
GATTGGAATGAAAACTGACCTTTTCCAGTCCTGTGGCCACTGCTGAATTTTCCAAATGTGTTGGCATATTGAGTGCAGCACTTTCACAGCATCATTTTTCAGGATTTGAAACAGCTCCACTGGAATTCCACCACCTCCACTAGATTTGTTCATAGTAATGCTTTCTAAGGCCCACTTGACTACACATTCCAGGATGTCTGACTCTAGCTGAGTGATCACACCATTGTCATTATCTGGGTCACGAAGATCTTTTTTGTACAGTTCCTCTGTGTATTCTTGCCACTTCTTCTTAATATCGTCTGCTTCTGTTAGGTCCATACCATTTCTGCCCTTTATCGAGCCCATCTTTGCATGAAATGTTCCCTTGGTATCTCAAATTTTCTTGAAGAGATCTCTAGTCTGTCTCATTCTGTTGTTTTCCTCTATTTCTTTGTACTGATCAGCAAGGAAGGCTTTCTTATCTCTTCTTGGTATTCTTTGGAACTCTGCATTCAGATGCTTATATCTTTCCTTTTCTCCTTTGCTTTTCACTTCTCTTCTTTTCACAGCTATTTGTAAGGCCTCCTCAGACAACCATTTCACATTTTTGCATTTCTTTTTCTTGGGGATGGTCTTGATCCCTGTCTCCTACACAATGTCACAAACCTCCGTCCATAGTTCATCAGGCACTCTGTCTATCAGATCTAGGCCCTTAAATCTATTTTTCACTTCCACTGTATAATCATAAGGGATTTGATTGAGGTCATACCTGAATGGTCTAGTGGTTTTCCCTACTTTCTTCAATTTAAGTCTGAACTTGGCAATAAGGAGTTCATGATCTGAGCCACAGTCAGTTCCCAGTCTTGTTTTTGCTGACTGTAGAGAGTTTCTCCATCTTTGGCTGCAAAGAATATAATCAATCTGATGTCGGTGTCAACCATCTGGTGATGTCCATGTGTAGAGTCTTCTCTTTTGTTGTTGGAAGACGGTGTTTGCTATGTCCAGTGAGTTCTCTTGGCACAACTCTATCAGCCTTTGCCTTGCTTCATTCTGTACTCTAAGGCCAAATTTGCCTATTACTCCAGGTGTTTCTTGTCTTTCTACTTTTGCATTCCAGTTCCCCATAAAGAAAAGGACATCTTTTTTGGGTGTTCTAAAACTATTAACAATAGACAAATCAATAGATGAGAACAGAAAGGCTAGAAATAGACCCACACAAATATGGCAACAGATTTTTGACAAAGGTAAATCACTGGAGAAAGGATAGCCTTTTTATATGCAGTGCTGGAACAAATGAATGGAAAACAAAAGAACTTATTTCATATCTTGCATCACAGACAAAAAATAGTGTAAAATAAACCACAGACCAATATGTAAAGCTGAAAACTATAAAACTTCTGTAAGTAAACACAGAAGAAATCTTTTAAACTGAGAGCTGACGGTTAAGCAAAAATTTCTTAGATGTGGCAGTGAATAAAAAATTTATGAAAGAACAAAGTGATAAGTTGAACTTTATCAAACATACAAGCTTCTCTTTAAAATATTTTATTAAGAGAATTAAGAGACAAGCCACAGACTGGGTAAAATATTTTTAAAATGTATATTTGCTCAAGGACAATTCAAAATATATTTTTTTAAAAAACCTCAAAACTCAGTAGGAAACAAATCCTCAAGAAATAGGCAAGAGATGAACATATACTTTACCAAAGAAAATACATGGAAGGCTAATAAGCACAGAAAAAGATGCTCAACATCACTAGTAATAGGAAAATGCAAAATTAGCCACAACATATATCACTACACCCTTACTAGAATGGCTAAAATTTAAAAGACTGACCATACCAACTGATGGTAAAGATGCAGAGGGATTAGAATTCTGATATATATACTGCTGATGGAAATGTAGAATGGTACAACCTCTTTGGAAAACAGTTCTGCAGCTTCTTAAAAAGTTAAACATTCAACTACTATATATCCAGTCATTCCACTCTCAAGTTTTTACCCAAGAGAAGAGAAAGCCCAGGTTCATACAAAGATATATGGAGGCTCAAAGCAACTTCATTTGTTTAAGTCTTAAAGTGGAAACGAAAAAAATGTCCACCTATCGACTGGAAAACTGATAGCAAATCATGGTAGTTTCAGGGATGTATACATATATAAAAATTTGGCTAGTTATATTACAGAAATCACAAGTCTGTGTGCCCAACACACAGTGAGGCCCATCAATACTAAACATTAGAGTTTGGAATAGAGAAAGGTTCATTACAGATTCATACAAAGAGATGGGTGGCTCATGCACTAAGAACCTCAAAGCTGCTGAAAGCTTCCAGCAAGTCCATGTAAAAGCCAAAGGTGAGGGATGGGTGTGGTTAGTTATTGCAGACTTCTCGGTATCAGGTGCTTTGTTCCTGATGCTTGGTCATGGTCAGGTAATGATGTTCCTGTAAATCTCTACCAGATTAATGTTATTCTCTGTCCTAACCAGAAAGGGCAAAGTCCCAAGGCACAACTTTCACCCTCCAAGCTTCCAGCCCTGACTAAGAGGAGGCAGATCTCAGTTGGCAGCTCCTTCAGGGCCAGGTACACTGCCCATTTGTCATGCCTAAGGGAGCCAGGCATCCAGCTCAACTGGCCCTCAGTCTCCTCAGACCGCCCAAATGGGGAGACCAGGTCTCACAGACTATGACCAGACAGATGGCCACTGCTATTAGGTCGCAGAGACAGGGATGGGGAAGACGTTCGCTGCTGCCTCAAGGCCTGGACCAAGGTTAGTGGAGGGCCTTAATGAGGGCTCTGGAGCCCTGCAGGACATAGAGCCCAGTCTGTTTCCTGGGCCCTCCAGCTCACTTGCTGGCCCAAGGCTTGGGTGTGCTGGAGGCCCTCCAGGAGAAGGCCTGGTTCTGCCTCACACTCCACCTGATGACCACCACACCACCCACCCTTGACTGAATCACTTTCCCCAGGGGTCCTTCACTGAGATACCAGTGGGCAAGGCCCACTGAGAACCTGGAGCAATGGCTGAGCAAGACTTGTTGCCTTTAGTTACAGGGTGCAGAGTAGTGAGGCACAGCAATGGCTGCCTGCTAGGAGCTGTGCTCTTTCTGCCCTGTTGCAGTTACACAATGTATGTGTAGTTTGCTATAGAATAAATAAACTGCAATAAAACTTTTATTAAAATAAAACTTAAAGGGGTGAAAAATTATACTGTATTAAACTATTAGCACTCTCTGTCTCTCTTTCACACACACACACAAACATATACACACACACCCTATTTACTCTTTACTGCAGGAGTTCAGCAAAAATGCAGTTAACAGCCTCTTAGACTTCCTCACAGAAACAGACTTACCTTATATCCCTTTTAGGAACAGCCAGCAGCTGGCTTTAGTAACATTTTATCAGCCCATTATGGGAACAAGTTACTGAAAATTTAGTTTTGCCTATTTGTTCAGGACCAATACCAAGAAGTGAAACAGGCTTGATCTCTCAATTTCCATAGCCTCTTCCAATATGCTGACCCCGTAAGCTTCTCTCTTCCAAATTAAATTCCCTTGGCCCCAGCGTACCCTTTCGCTGCTGTCTCTTCCCTACAACTCCTCACGCCTCCCCTCCAAACCGCTTCAGTTGCCTGCTCAGTTTCCTCTTGTTGTGACTCTACTTTTTTTTTCTTGTACTTCTCCCTCTGGCCAGCTTCTAGACCCTGGAACCCCAGTCCCAGTTCCTTATACTGGACCAGCACTGAGGAACCGCCCCTTTTCTCAGGGCCAGGGCAGCGGCCGCCCAACCCAGAAAGCTGGGTTCCCCCCTTGCAAGAGGGTCTGCTTCGGAAGATTTTCATACTCACCCACCATCACCCACCTTCCCAAGAGCACAGAGTTGCGCCGCAGCCCTCCGAAAGGCCGCACGGTGGAAAGCTGTGTGGGCCAGGCGCCTGCGACTGCGTCCTCCTGCAGCTCAGGCTGCAGGTGCTCCTGGCCCACCCGCAGCGCAAATCCGGCCCAAGGCGGGGCTTCCCCAGCGTCCCCAGTGCACGCGGGGCCTTTGGGGGGCTCGGGGCCTGGCCTCCAGCTGCACTGGCGTCATTCATCTACAGCCTAAGAGGCTCTTGGTTTCCAGACACCTACAGAGAGCAGGGTGGATTCCAAGAAGATCAGCCCTGCATCCAAGATAACTGCTACTATCGTGGTTACTTGGAAGGGCTCCCAATTCTCTGGTTGTCCAGCATTGGAGGGCCTTTCGAAGGATGCCACAGATACATGACCTCACTGACGAAACTGGGCCCTGAAGNTTGTACTTCTCCCTCTGGCCAGCTTCTAGACCCTGGAACCCCAGTCCCAGTTCCTTATACTGGACCAGCACTGAGGAACCGCCCCTTTTCTCAGGGCCAGGGCAGCGGCCGCCCAACCCAGAAAGCTGGGTTCCCCCCTTGCAAGAGGGTCTGCTTCGGAAGATTTTCATACTCACCCACCATCACCCACCTTCCCAAGAGCACAGAGTTGCGCCGCAGCCCTCCGAAAGGCCGCACGGTGGAAAGCTGTGTGGGCCAGGCGCCTGCGACTGCGTCCTCCTGCAGCTCAGGCTGCAGGTGCTCCTGGCCCACCCGCAGCGCAAATCCGGCCCAAGGCGGGGCTTCCCCAGCGTCCCCAGTGCACGCGGGGCCTTTGGGGGGCTCGGGGCCTGGCCTCCAGCTGCACTGGCGTCATTCATCTACAGCCTAAGAGGCTCTTGGTTTCCAGACACCTACAGAGAGCAGGGTGGATTCCAAGAAGATCAGCCCTGCATCCAAGATAACTGCTACTATCGTGGTTACTTGGAAGGGCTCCCAATTCTCTGGTTGTCCAGCATTGGAGGGCCTTTCGAAGGATGCCACAGATACATGACCTCACTGACGAAACTGGGCCCTGAAGCAACTCTACCGCATTTGAACACCAGTTGTGTTAGATAAGATAGTAACAAGGGTCCGTTTTCATGAAATGCAGCTTCGAGGAAGAAATAACTATGTCAGAAGCTGGCAGAGAGTTTTTTTTTTTTTTTCCCCAGAGTTCTAGGACTTTTAATCTGTCCCAAAATTGCTGAAGCAAAAATCATGATAAAACATTCTGCTTTCCTTTACACCCCCTAACGCAAAAAAAAAAAAAAAAAAAAGCCTCCGTAGGAAAAAAATTGTTTTGTACATGGGAAGAAACAATATAAATTCAAAACTTACAGATAAGGGTTAGCTCTATCACTCATCTCTTTAAAAAGTTTATACAAATATCCAGTCAACACCAACAGGGTTATCTCCCTTGAAATGTTATCTATACGGATTTCCAAGTAGACCACAGGGCTGTATACTGTCTTGGAATGTCCTCAGAAGGCTCTGTCATTGATCAGGTAACAGAGTAAAAACCCCAGAGTCCTTTCTTTCAAATGGAAGAGGGAGAGAAAGGGATAGAAGAAACTATTCAAACTTCGTCTTCTTTCCTTGTGGCTTGTGGTCTCCTCCTCCTCCTCTGGCAGAGTTTAAAACTGCCACAATGCCACAAAACTGCCATTTCCCTGGCTGCTGGACTCACTGGCCCTTTGTGGAGTGTGCTTATGGTGGTGGACAATTACCATTTCAATTATTCAAATGTCTCCAAGGCCACAGAAGATATATTAAATGTGCCTAATGTAACTGATCCAATCTGTCTACTGCTATGTCTTCACGTTTCTGTAATTGGGACTGAGATTTGGAACCACAGGAATCTTATGAATGTTGACCTAGACATGAGTCAACTTCTTGACAGCTTCAAGTCAAGGGAAGTGTCCATCTGTACCCCCGTTTGCCACGTTTCTGGGCGTCTGTGTACAAGGACTTTTCTAATATATTTAAGTTGGCTTGAATCTCAGGGATATGCTACCATCACTTTGGGCTAGCCTCAAAGGTAAATCAGTTGCTTTCATTCTGCAGTGGTCATTGTTCAACAAGGGTCATAATCTGGGTATGTCTCATACATAGGAATTCTGTTTATGTGAGAAAAAACATTGCATCATGAATGCCTTTAATACAAATACCAGTGCTCCTGGCAACTGCTGCTATGGAAGTTACTTTAACCTCATTAATCACAAGGGACTTTGTGTGATGAATACACCAGCTTCTCAAAACATCACCCAGCAGAATAATGTCATAACAAGGAAGCGCAAGTTGAAAAAGTATGCTGTGACTGTGGATCAGAATGTTAGTGCAGAAAGGATCCTTGTGTACTTCTTGTAAATTGAAACCTTGGGCAGGCTGCTTTTGGATCTTGCAATGCAAAATGTAAGCTTGCTTCTCTTAGAATGTTCTGTAGAGCACAAGAATGTAACCTTCCTGAGTGGTACAATGGAAGTTCAAGGTGACGCCCTGACAATTTCTATGTGCAGGATGGGATGCCTTGTGGTGACACCATCTACTGTTATCACAAAATGTGTAACCACCACAATAAACAAGGTCAATACATTTTTGATTAACAAGCAAGGAGTGCCCCCTGAGGTGATACAAAACAATTAATGCACAAGGAGACAGTTGAGGCCATTATGGTGTGGAAATTCAACATACAAAAGATGTCTTCCTTCAAATGTTTTGTGTGAAAGAGTAAAGCGTGAATATATAAATAATTCCCAATCTAAAGAAACACAATGCCATAATTCAGATAACACTGTTAAAGGTATCAAGTATTAGGAAGCCTGCTCGCACTTGGGGAAAGATACAGTTGATATTGGAGAAGTAAAAGATGGCACCCTGTGTGCTCTAGGCAAGGTATATATAAGGAGCTGTGTCAGTTATTCGACCCTCAACTCTGTAAATTAGAGAAATGTCATAAAGAGAGAAGTATGCAATGATGAAAAACATTGCAACTATTGGTTGGAGTATGTTCCTCCCTATTGTGACTTTACAGGCTATGGAGAATGCGAAATAATGAAGCTTGTAGATAATGACAGAAGAGTACATTTTCATAACTGCAATGTAGAGAAAAACCTCAAATAAGACACAAAAAAGCAATAATGGAGGAGACTGACTAAGCTATGTTAAAATTAGAAACACTTGATCATTTTTCAGTTCAGTTCAGTTGCTCAGTCGTGCCCAACTCTTTGTGACCCCATGGACTGCAGCACACCAGGCCTCCCTATCGATCACCAACTTCCGGAGTTCACCCAAACTCATGTCCATTGAGTCAGTGATGCCATCCAACCAGCTCATCCTCTGTCGTCCTCTTCTCCTCCTGCCCGCAATCTTTCCCAGCATCAAGGTCTTTTCAAATGAATCAGCTCTTCACATCAGGTGGCCAAAGGACTGGAGTTTCAGCTTCAACATCAGTCCTTCCAGTGAACACCCAGGACTGATTTCCTTTAGGATGGACTGGGTGGATCTCCTTGCAGTCCAAGGGACTCTCAAGAGTCTTCTCCAACACCATAGTTCAGAAGCATCAATTCTTTGGCACTCAGCTTTCTTTATATTCCAACTCTCACATCCATACATGACCACTGGAAAAACAACAGCCTTGACTTGATTAGACCTTTGTTGACAAAGTAATGTCTCTGCTTTTTAATATACTGGCTAGGTTGGTCATAACTTTCCATTAAAAGGAGCAAGCATCTTTTAATTTCATGGCTGCAATCACCATCTGCAGTGATTTTGGAGCCCAAAAAATAAAGTCAGCCACTGTTTCCCCCATCTATTTGCCATGAAGTAATGGGACAGGATGCCATGATCTGAATGTTGAGCTTTAAGCCAACTTTTTCACTCTCCTCTTTCACTTTCATCAAGAGGCTTTTTAGTTCCTCTTCACTTTCTGCCATAAGAGTGGTGTCTTCTGCATATCTGAGGTTACTGATATTTCTCCCGGCTATCTTGATTCCAGCTTGTGCTTCTTCCAGCCCAGCGTTTCTCACGATCATTTTAAGTCACTATTAAAGGGTAAGAAGGCAAGCCAGAGTGGACTTATACTCTGGCTTTAAAGATACATTTAAAAACAATACATGTAAGGACTCTTGTCCATGCATACAAAGGACTCTTCTGACTCTGGGAGACAGACAGACAAAACATACTTCACAAAAATGGACACACTTCACAAAAAAGAATATTCAAATAGTCAATAGTCACAGGAAAGAATGCTTAATTAACATCACTAAATCATCAGGAAATACTAATTTCAGCCTCAACAAGATACATGAGATGGGTGGTAATGGTGCTGTCCAGTCACCTAGTCATGTTCGACTCTGTGACCCCATGGACTGCAGCAAGCTAGGCCTCCCTGTCCCTCACCATCTCCCAAAGTTGGCTTTTCACACCAAGTGGCCAAAGTGTTAGAGCTTCAGCTTCAGTATCAGTTCTTCCAATGAATATTCAGGCTTGATTTCCTTTAAGATTGCTTGATCTCCTTGCTGTCCAAGGGACTTTCAAAAGAGCCTTCTCCAGCATCACAGTTCAAAAGCATCAGTTCTCTGGCACTCAACCTTCTTTATGGTCCAACTCTCACATACGTACATGACTACAGGAAAAACCATAGTTTTGACTATATGGACCTTTGTCAGCAAAGTGATGTCTCTGCTTTTTAATATGCTGTCTAGGTTTGTCATAGCTTTCCTTCCCAGGAACAGTGTCTTTTAATTTCATGGTTGCAGTCACCATCTGCAGTGATTTTTGGGGTAGCTTTTAATATATACAGAATAAACAGATACGTGTGCGGACGTATGTGTATTCATTCATGTCACACACACACATTTCTTTTCTTTTTCTTGGCCATGCCATGCAACATGCAGGATCTTACTTCCAGAACCAGGGATTGAACCCATGCCCCCTGCAATGGCAGCATGGAGTCTTAACTACCAGGCCACCAGAGATGTCCCAGTATCTATCTATTTCTTAACTCTATCAGCTAAAAAAGCCCAGAAGCCATGGCACCCCAGTAGCAAATGAACACACCTAGCACACAGATCTTGATTTCCAAATATATTCTCTATTAAAAAGAAGGAGGGATGCTTAGAGAAATGGCTGACTCTAGGGTTTTTGAGATGAACTTGGGGTATCTTATTGTGCCAAAACACAAAAGATACTCAAGGAATGACAGGGTTATGTCAAAAGGACCACAGCAATCAGTTTGAACCGGTTCCCATTGGCCCAATCTGGCACAATTTGAGCATCAGTATAAGTTAATGACAGTGAAGAAATAACAACACATTGAACAAATAAGATTCCAGGTGTCTACCGTGATATAAACAAATAATTACTCGGGGGGAGGGTGCGGGTGCAGCTCTTATTTATAACAGAAGGCCAAGTAATAAACACAGAAAGAAAGAAGAAATTAGAAAACCACCATCTGGCAACCTTAATAGTAATAAATGATTCAGGTAAGAATGATCAATGAAAGCTGCCGGAGGGTAAAGTTTTGAGGAATAACATGGTATTTACAGAGCCTCAAACTACTCCCCTACCCCCTACCCCCACATCATGATACTTAAAATTATGAAAAGAAAAATTCTAACTTTACAATGGAGTACCTGACAAACACTACCTTAACCAAGTATTCCAAGTTAACATCACCAGCAATGGAACAAATAGACAGCTCACGCCTCCACAGCATCTTTTCCATGGTATTTCTAACAAAAGTACATGAGGTGAATTTAATTATGAAAACGTATCAAACAAACCCAAACTAAGAGACATTCAACAAAATAACTGGCCCAAACTCTTTAAATATCAAGTCATGAAAAACAAGGATGATTAAAGAACTGTTCCAGATTAAAGCAAACTAGAGAGACAAGGCAACTAAATCTAATGTACAATTCAGGATATTCTTTTGCTGACATTCTTGGCACCACTAGCAAGACCTAAAAAAGACCTACAGATTAGATAATGGTACATACTGGTTTAATTTTGATAAATGTGCCAAGACTATGTAAGAGAATGTCCTTGATCTTAGGAAATGTACACTAAAATTCTCAGGGGAAACGGGTATCATGACTGTGGCTGTCTCTCAATTCAAAATAAGAGGTGTATATATGTATTATACATATATATATACACCTACGGGCTTCCCCAATAGTTAAAGGTTAAAGCGTCTGCCCACAATGCGGGAGACCCGGGTTCGATCCCTGGGTTGGGAAGATCCCCTGGAGAAGGAAATGGCAACCCACTCCAGTATTCTTGCCTAGAGAATACCATGGACGGAGGAGCCTGGGTAGGCTACAGTCCACGAGGTCGCAAAGAGTCGGACACGACTGAGCGACTTCACTTCACTTCTTCATATGTATTATACATATGCATACACACTCACAGGGCTTCCCTGATGGCTCAGTGGTAAAGAATCCACCTGCCAATGCAGGAGACGCAGGTTTCACCCCTGGGTCTGGAAGATCCCCAGAAGAAGGAAATGGCAACCTAATCCAGTATTCTTGCCTGGAAAATCCCATGGATGGAGGAGCCTGGTGGGCTACAGTCCATTGGATTGAGAAACAGTTGGTCATGACTGAGCAACTAAACAACAATAATACACATTCGCACATATACAGAGAGAGAGAGAGACAGCAGATGACAGCAGGACTGAGAGACAAGGAGAGAGACAAAGACCGAAGAATAAACAAACGTGGAAAATGTTAATGCACGGGGAACTTGGGCAAAAGGTATATATGGAGGAGTTATTTGTACTATTTCTACAATTATTTGTAACTTTTCTATAAGCCTGAAATTGTCAAAATTTAAAAATCTTACACAATTCAGAAAATTAGATATTTCAAATAAAAGATAAGACATTATTCAACCACTTAAAATAATGAAACACCATTTTTTTGCTACTTTGCACTAAAAATGTATACAATACTTAGTGTTAGCGAGATTCTGGAGAAGTTAGTATTTTGAGAAAAACCACCTGGCAATATGGACTAACAGCAAAAAACAAGTACAGATTCTAGTGATTCTACTGCTGGGAGTCTACACTAAGGAAATAAATGCTAAATGCAATCACTGTGTGTGTGTGTGTGCTAAGTTGTTTCAGTCGTGTCCAACTCTGTGTGAACACATGAACTGCAGCCTGCCAGGCCCGTCTGTTCCTGGGATTCTCCAGGCAAGAATATTGGAATGGGTTGCTGAGTCCTCCTCCAGGAGACTTTCCCGGCCTAAGGATCAAACCTGTGTTTTCTTGCATCTAACCTGCATTGGCAGGCGGGTTCATTACCACTAACACCACCTGGAAAGCCCTGAAACCACTACAGTCTTATTTAAACAATGCAAACTGGGAAAAACTTAAGTACAACACAGGAAGAGTATAAGAAAACAGATACAATCATTCACAGGAATTATTCAGTCAATAAACTATAAATAGTCTATAAAAACTAAGTAACCATGGCATAGTGCATACAACAGACAAACCATGATAAAGTGAAACAGTATGAAGAGAAAAATTACAAACTATGGTTTTAAAAATATCTACACACAGGAACTTTCCTGGTGGTCCAGTGGTTAAGACTCCATGCTTCCATGCCACACAGTGAAGCCAAAAAAAAAAGAATCTACACATAGAAAAAGAAGACAAGGAAAATTCACAACATTGCTACAGTATTTGTGGGACAGTGGTTTCAATGAATAAGGTTGTTTTCCCTTTATCTTTCACATTGTCAGTAATTTTATTGTTTTAATACTGAGGAATATGCAACTAAGAATAGAAAATCAACTTAGTTACTACTTTAACCAAAATCCTTTGTGTTTCCAAAATGTACCTGGAAATATTTCAGAGGGAAAATGG
>SJYQ01003033.1:154713-187062 GCA_006410935.1 Redunca redunca | reverse complement strand
GGCTGGGTGTCTGGGGGGGGCGGGGAGGGGAGTCAAGATACAGTAATTTATGCAAATACCTTTATTTTGTTTTTAAACATATATAGCAGTAAACATGTGAGACAGGAAGCTGCTTATGTCCAGAAGGGAAAAGGTTACAAAAGATACATTAAAAATATTTAAGCTGAAAGCATGAGCATCCTTAACATCCTTTCTTAAAGAATAAGTACATTCTATACAAATGATTGTGACAAAGAATTTTAAAGTTCAAGAGCCTGTCACAGTAATGAGGTAAACCGTGGACAAGAGTCTTGCCAGCTTCTCTCTTCTCCAATACTCACTGAAGTCTCATTCGTTTTTCAGGTGGGCCTTTAGTGCCCACTGTCTGTTGCACATTCTTTGCGGTCTCCTTCTCCTCAGATTTTACAGTCTCTGGTAGAGGCTCTGCCTCTTTCTTTGTCTGATCCACTAGACATCAAAAGCAGATATTTTTTGGAGGGGATGGTGGGTGGAGGGATGAGACCAGTTTAGACAATGGTTAATGTGAATGGTTCACACTCTCAAATTCATTTAAACTACTTATCCCAAGTTCTAGATTTAGCTGTTTCATCAGGCAGATGTTTAAGAACCAATTCATTTTACCTGGTAAAACCCAAAACCTGGTAATACAAGCAAATTATGATACAACCTCAGATCACCTCAGCTTTTCCACGCATCCTCAATACCTATTCATCCCACTCTAACTCATCTTTTAAATACTACTATAATTACCACAGAAACACCATCTTTTGGCAATTCGGCAAAGCAAAACAAAGATTAGGAGTAACAGATTACTATTAGAGAGTCTAAAAGGACAAAATGACAATTCATCTCACATGTTGTAGTTATTATTATTTCAAGTTTAATAAGAATTATCAGATGAACCATACCTGGGACAGGCTTTTCTCCAGATTTCTGCTGTAATTTTAAGAAAGAGTAGGGGAAGGAGGTGGAGGAAAAGGAGAAAAAAAACAGGGAACGTTAGCAAAGCTTTCTTCTTCTTGACTTCATAATTTTCATTAAAATTATACTTGCATGCAAATTATAAATGACTTCATGAAGAACCACTATCCATGTACCATAAAAAGTAAACTTATTTTCTACTTCTTATCCCCCAGTTCTGAAAAGACACAAATGTAAAACTAGAACAAAAGAATCAAACATTTTAAAAAAAGAAAAACCTTGAACATCAACAAAGTCCTTTGTGTCTGCACTGAGGCTACAATATTTTTAAAAAGTAGCTAAGGAGAATCCAATGAGAGGGAATAATGGAGCTTTTCAAAACTCCATAGACTTACTTGCTTAGGGGAAACAAGCTATAAGTAAGCAGAATGAAATCTGGATAACTGATTTTTAAAGTTGGCAGGTACTGGAAGTAAAGAAATAGAGGTATTTTTCTCTGAATATAAGACATCTGTTGAGTGAGTGCACTATTAGAAATCAAACTGCAGGAAAAAATGATGGGGGCACTAGGAGTCAGGAACAAGGTCAGATCCTTCATTCAGCACGGCAATTCTTTTACTTGAGTGGGCCCTGTCGTCTCTGGGATCTCACTACCCAATTTAAATGCTTTAAATCACTTTCCTCCTCCCCCACTCCTTCTTCGTCCTCAAGGCTCACAACCTACCCTTCACCATCAGCCAAGGAAGGTGTCAACATCCCAAACTCTCTCCCTTCTACCTACCTTCAAACTTATAATACTTTTACATGCACATACATACATGAAAAATACTTCTCTATACTTCCCTGTCATCTCAGAATAAAAGTGTTCTAATAGAACACTTAATGCCTCTATATTGGAGAAGGCAATGGCACCCCACTCCAGTACTCTTGCCTGGAAAATCCCATGGGCGGAGGAGCCTGGTAGGCTGCAGTCCATGGGGTCACTAAGAGTCGGACACAACTGAGTGACTTCACTTTCACTTTTCACTTTCATGCACTGGAGAAGGAAATGGCAACCCACTCCAGTGTTCTTGCCTGGAGAATCCCAGGGACGGGGGAGCCTGGTGGGCTGCCATCTATGGGGTCGCACAGAGTCGGACACGACTGAAGTGACTTGGCAGTTGGCAATACCTCTATTTGTTTTCTGAATTTCCTTCTGAATTTACATGCCCTCCCTAAGCTTTCTTTTCTATTCCTAAGAATAAAGGCTTCAAAATTTTCTGTTATCACATGCTCCAGAGTCATGCTGTCCAGTGCCTACCAACCCACTCCAACTAGAAGTTCTGGGAACCACTACACTTAATAAGCCCAAAACTAAGTTCCCCATTATTACCCACTGTACAGAATAGGTTAACACAGAAGGCCTGAGGCTTCGATCCTTAAAAGGGCAACTTGCAAGGCTGGCCTTTGACTGGTATCTGGAAACTTGGATTTCAGGAGGGTTCCCACCATTTCCTAACTGATAACGGCAATTAATTATGCCTAGACTGTATTTACAACGCTGTTTTTGCTTCCTTCAAAGAGTGTGGTGGAATTTTGGTATGTGCTAGGTGCATGGGTGCTAACTCCCTTCAGTTGTATCCAACTCTGTGCAACCCTATGAACTATAGTCCACCAGGCTCCTCTGCCCATGGAATCCTCCAGGTATGAATACTGGAGTGGGTTGCCAGGCCCTTCTCCAGGGTATCTTCCCAACCCAGGGACTGAACCCACATCTCATGTCTCATGCATTCACAGGCGGGTTCTTTACCACTAGTGCCACCCGAGAAGCCCACATGTGTTAGGTAAAGGGCGCCAGAAAAACCTCCCAAAACCTGGGCACCAAGTCTCTAACAGACTTCGTAGGGCAGAAACATCACAAACATGTTGCTGTGTTTTCACTGTTTAAACAAAAGAATATATCCCGTATGACTCTTGGGTTATGGGTTTAAAAGAGTGACTGAACACTAGACTAGAGTTAACAATAAACTCCTTTGTCGAGCATATAAAGTTCTTCTAAATATGACTTTAATCCAATTTTTAAGTCTCATATTTCACCACTCTTCCTTTCATAAAACATGTAAAAGTAATCAAATTTCAGAGTATTTTCTGGTTTTTTTTTTACAACTACACTGCAGTATAACTGACATGCAAAAATATGGCACATATTTGATATACACAGCTTGGTGAGTCTGGACATATACATATACCTGTGATACCATCATCACAATCAAGGTAATAAATATATCCATCACCTCCAAAAGATTCCTTTTGCTCCTTTAGTTTGGAGTTCTGTGTGTTTGCGTGCGTGCACTCAAGAACACTCAACATGAGATCCACCCTCTTAGCAAGTTTTTAAATGCACAACACCATATTGTCAACTATAAGCAGTATGTTATACAGCCTATCTCTACAACTTATTCATCTTTATAGAGCTGTAACTACATCCTTTTTACAACTCCTTATTTTCCTCTTCCTTCATCCTCTGGAAACCACTATGTTTTCTGCACCTGTAAGTCTGACTATTGAATACTTTGGATACCTCATATAAATATAGTAATCATCCTTTGGTGATTGACTTATCTCACTTAGCACAATTATCTCCCAGGTTCATCCATGATACCACAAATAGTACAATTTCCTTCTTTTTCTAAGACTGAATAATATTTAACTGTATGTCCTATCCCACAGGGTTTTTTTTTTGGAAGTTAATTTAAGAGTTTATTATGATTTATAAGTCTCATTTTAAAAACATCAGTCCATCAAACAATGTAGAAATAAGTACGCAAAAAGTCTGCAAAACAAAAGATACTTTAAACATGTTTAAATAGAGAAGTTCTCTGAAGTTCTGGATTTTCAGTCACTTATTTATTTGCATTATTATGCAATGGCAGCCAAATAATTCTTAACTTCAGTTGGGGTAAGCCTCCTAAATCCAGCTTCGTTGCAGATTCCAACTTCTATAATATCTTCTGTCATCTGCCCTTCAAAGCTTTCCTTAGGGTTAATATGACTGTATGAATGGCATCTTCAAGTTCCAGATCTTCATTATATCTTTTCTCAAGGAAAGTTTTCCCATTCACATACTTCCTTCCCATTGTTGTGGCTTTCCAGACAAAGTAAGCTCCAAATGGATCTGACTGAAATAAATATGGCCATCCCTCATTCCAACCACAGATAAGTAAAGAAACTCCAAATGGGTGAACACCACCTGACTGGGTGTATTCCTGCATCACGGAAGCTACTCTCTGGACCAGCTGAGCTGTGGGAATGGGTTCTTGGTAAACGAGATAGCACTGTTGAGCTAGTTTTCGAGCTCTGTGCACAAGTACCCTATAATCTGGGCCCACGCCACTATACACCAAACCTATATGCCACTTTGCGGACACTTCGCTCATCATACAGAATGTATTTCTGTTTCTCCTCAGTTGCCAAGGCCATGCCATTTGCAGCTTTAATTCCCACTGAAGGAGCTCCTCCAGCTATAGCAGCCAAAGCATATTCTATTTGGACAAGTTTACCAGACAGGCTGAATGTTGTCAGTGAAAAGCTGTAACCACACTCTGCCATCTTTACCCAAAGACCTTATCCCAGTTTCTTTATCCATTTCATCTGTTGATGGACATTATGGCTGCTTCCAGATTGTGGCTATTGTGAATAACGCTAAAATATTCACTATAATTATAAATGTGGGAGTACAGATAACTCAGATTTCAAACTATATTACAAAGCCACAGAAACCAAAACAGTATGGTACTGGAATAAAAACAGATACAGAGCAATGGAACAAAATAGAGAGCCCAGAAATAAACCCATGTTTATACAGACAATTTACACCACACACAAAAATTAAGTCAAATGGATTAAAGACTTGAATGTAAGAACTGAAATCATAAAACTCCCAAAAGAATAGACAGTAAGTTCCCTGACATTAGTCTTGGTGATGCTTTTTGGGTATGACACCAAAAGCAAATGCACCAAAAGCAAACACAAACAAGTGGGACTATATACATCAAACCAAAGAGTTCTGCACAGCAAAATGAATCATCAACAAAATGAAAAGGCATTCCACAAAATGGAGGGAAATATTTGCAAATTTCGTATCTGATAAGAAGTTAATATCCAAAATATATAAAGAACTCATACAAGTTAACAGCATAAAACAAACAATTCAGTTAAAAGCCAGGCAGAGGACCTGAATAGGTATTTTTCCAAAAAGACACACAGATGGCCAACAGATACATGAAAGGTGCTCAACATCACTTATCATCCAACATAGCACTGTGAAGCAATGACACTCCAATCAAAAAAAAAAAAAGANTGTGAAGCAATGACACTCCAATAAAAAAAAAAAAAAGACAACTGGTGAGAATATTTTTAAAAAAAAAGGAGAGGAGGAACACTTGTGCACTAGTGGTGGAAATCTAGTGTAGCTACTATAGAAAACTATATGGAAGTTCCCCTAAAAATTAATAACAGGACTATCATATGACCTAGCAATCCCATTTCTGGGTATATATTCAAAGGGAATGAATGCAAGATCTTGAACAATTAACTGCATTTCCATGTTCACTGAAGCATTATTCACAAAAGTTAAGATACAGAAAACCACCTATACATCTGTCAACAAAAAGGATAAAGATGTGATGTGTATGTGTGTGAGAGACTTCTGTGATACACACACACACAGGAATATTATTCAGCTGTGAGAAAGGATATCCTCCCATTTGTGAAAAAACAGATGAACTGAAAGAGCATTATACTAAGTGTTGAATAAGTCAGACAGAGAAGGTCGAATATGTTATCATTTATATGTGGAAATCTAAAATATTCAAACTCAGAGAGAACAGAGTGCTTCCTGCCAGTGGTTGAGGGACTGGGGGAAATGGGGAGATGCTGGTCAAAGGTAAAAGATGAAATAAGGTCTGGGAACCTAATGTGCAACTTGGTGATTACTGCTAATATTACTGTAGTATATATTTGAAAGTTGCTAAGAGTAAGGAGATCAAACCAGTCAATTCTAAAGAAAATCAACTCTGAACATTCATTAGGACGATGCTGAAGCTGAAGCTCCAATACTTTGGCCACCTGACGTGAAGAGCTGACTCACTGAAAAGACCCTGATGAAGCAAAAGACTGAAGGCAGGAGAAGAAGGGGACAACAGAGGATGAGATGATTGGATGGCATCACTGATTCAATGGACAAGAGTTTGAACAAACTCCAGGAGACAGTGAAGGACAGGGAAGTCTGGAGTGCTGCAGTCCACGGGGTTGCAAAGAGTCAGACATGACTGAGTGGCTGAACAAGAAAGTAAAACTTGAATGAACTCTCCATAAAAAAGACATAGTAAGTATGTGACATGACAGAGGTATTAGCTAATGTTATGGTGGAAATCATTTTGCAATATGTAAGTGTATCAAATCCACAAGTTGTGTATGTTAAACTTACACAACATTGTACACCAGTTATATCTCAATAAAGTTGATAATAAAAAGTTTATCCCTGAGTGTTGTTTGATGCTATTTTAAATGGAATTTTCTTGCTACTTTTACTGATAGTTTGTTGTTAGTATACAGACATGCAACTGATTTGGGGGTATTGATTCTATATCCTGAAACTTCACTGGATTCATGTATTGGTTCTAACAGTTTTTTAATGGAGCCATAGGGTGTGCTATGCAAGCAGACAATTTTACTCCTTTCCTATTTGAATCCCTTTATTTTTTTGTTGCCTAATTTCTCTAGCTAGGCCTTCTAATACTGTGTTGAATAGAAGTATGGAGAATGTGATCTTTGTCTTGTTTTTCATCCTAAGAGAAAATGCTTTGTTCTTCGCAACTGAATATTATAGCTGTGGGTCTGTTACAAATGGCTTTTATTATGTTGAGGTATGTTCCTTTCATACCTTTGTTTTCATCATAACAGGATACTGAATTTTCCCAACTACTTCTTCTGCATCTATTGAGATGATTGTGGGATTTTTATTCTTCATCCTGATAATGTAGTATATTATGATTGATTGATTTTGGTTTGTTGAACTATCTCTACATCCCAGGGATAAATCCCACTTGATCATGATATATGACCTTCTTAATGGGCTAGTATTTCATTGAGAATTTCTGCACCTATTTTTACTAGGAATATTGGTCTGCAGTTTTCTTGTCTTGTAGTGTCTGTGTCTTTGGTATCAGAGCAATGCTGACCTGATAAAATGAATCTGGAAGTGTTCGCTCTTCCGTTTCTCTGAAGAGTCTGAGAAGTCTCTTTAAATGTTTGGTAGAATTCACTCATGAAGTCATCTCTTCTTGGACTTTTCTTTGTTGGAAGGTTTAAGATTACTGATTCAGTCTCCTTACTCATTATTGGTCTGTTCGGATTTTCTGTTTCTTAATGAATCAGTCTTTGGCAGGTCATGTACCAAGGAATTTCTTACAGGTTATCCAATTTCTTGGCACATAAACTGTTTACAGTAGTCTCTTATGATCATTTTATTTCTGTGGCTTCAGTAGTAATGTCTCAGATTTTATTTGAGTCTTTTTTGTTAGTCTAGCTAAAATTTAGTCAATTTATCTTTTGAAAACACCAGCTGTTAGTTCCTTTGCCTTTTTATTGTTTGTTTGCTTGTTTTTTAAATTGAAGTATAGTTGATTTAAAATGTTGTGTTAGTTTCTGGTGTACCATTGATTCTTTTCTATTATTTTTCTAGTCTCTATCAGTGGAAGTTAAACAACACACTCCAGAACAACCAATAGGCCAAAGAAGGCATAAAAAAGGAGAATCAGAAATTATATGGAGAGAAATGAAATTGAAAACATAACAAACATATCAGAACTTACAGGACAGCAAAAGAAGTACTAAGAGGGACGTTTATAGTGATAAAACCCTTCATTAAAAAGAAGGAAAGATCTCGAAAAACATAACTTTCCACCTCAGGAAATGAGCAAAAGAACAAACAAGGGATTTTCTTGGTTTCTGAGTATATTTTCATCAATAATTTTTCATGTTTCTTGTTTTGCATTTTCCATTTCCCTTTTCTAAATCAGCACTGGCCAAAAAAAAAGTGAGCCACAAATGCAACTATATATGTAATTTTAAATTTTCTAGTAGTCACATTTTCAGAAACAGATGAACTTTAATATTTTTAACCAAATGTATTTCAAATAGTGTCCTAGACATATAACCAATATTTTTAAACTAGATATTTTATACATATTCTTATGTACTAAGTCCTTGAACCCAGTATGTCTTCCACACATATCACAACTCAATATGGACTAGGTGTGTTTCAAATGCACCATAGTCACATGTGCTGAGGGTCTATTGTACTGTGTGGGTCTAGATGTTCTGCCTCCAACATTCCTAGCATATATTATGTACTCACAGAATGAATGGTCAACCACACCTAATCTCTTACACTCTGTAGTCACTACTCATTATCTTACATACAGCTGTAATTCACTGATTTATTTATTCAACAGACATTGTTTCATCTTCAAGTGCAATTCATGAGATTTCTCTAAACTGACTTTTCTGAGTTCCAACAGGGCCTCTGCTCCCTTCAGTACCGTATCACTATTCCAACAGCACATTTCATCCAGTAGAGTCAACGAAGCGGGGAGGGGAGGTCTGTTCTAAAGTCATCTCAGGGTGTGAAAAATCTCAATCAGAAACTACCCTTGAAAATCTCTTAAATAGGCCCACAACAAGAAAAACAGTATCTATGACCTTAAGTCTAAGTATCTAAGTTGTATCCGACTCTTGCGACCCCATGGACTGTAGCCCACCAGGCTCCTCTGTCCATAGGATTCTCCAGGCAAGAATACTGGAGTGGGTTGCCATTTCCTTCACCAGGGGATCTTCCTGACCTGGGATCAAACCTGGGTCTCCTGCACTGCAGGCCAATTCTTTACCAACTGAGCCATGAGGGAGGCCCATCTAGGACCTGTGTGTATACAATCCTGTAAGGAGACAAACCACAAGAATAACATGCTCACAGATTCCATTTCACTCCTACTTCTCTGCCAAAGCTCATCCAGTAGACCTGCCATTGCTGTTGGAATATCCAAAAGAACATAATAGAATTCATTTTAATTTCAACACCAGTACGACATAAGCCTATTTATTTTTACTCTTGCCTCCTCCATTTGTCATGCCAAACCCTCCACATCAAATGTGCTATTGTGTTACACAAGTTTAAACTATTCTATCATTTAACGACTTAAATATCCACTATATTCAGGCTAGAAGGTAGCATACAGAGAGACAGCATGAGTTCCAAATTCTAGTTTTGCTACCAACACTTTCGGCAACCTTCTGAATATATTATCTATAAGCAGGCCTCACAGTCTGTGAGGATTCCATAAGGAATTAAACTTAAGAGCACAGAGCAGTATTAATTAGATTCCCTTTACCCATTTCTTCCATTAAGTCCTTGAAAAACTTTCTTTTGATTCAGAGTTTTTAACTAATGAGGAAATCAATATGTTTAGATCACATCCGAAACAGTTCTTACTTAAAAATTAAAATGTCAAAAAAAGTGTTGAATCAAAATTAACCACATGCATTCTCATTACCTGCACAAATTTGGGTGGAAATTTTTGTCTAAGATCTAGAAGCAAAGCATCCACACGCTGTCTCTGGAAAATAGAGCTTGGTTCTTCTTTCCTTTTGACTTTAGGTTTGACTTTATCTATTAAAATATGAAGTCCAAATCAAAACACTAATTACTTTGGTGCCTTATATTTTACAAATCTTTGTCTGCCACAAATATATTCAAATTTCATTTTTTTAATGGCTGCTATTCCAAAGGCAATCCCCCCAAATACATTAAACATAGCATAAGGACAGAAGCATTGAAACTCCCTCCCTGAAATGAGGTTAAAATTCTAACATTTATAAAGCTGACATATCTTTTAAAGATATTTCAGTTTTAGCATGGACAGACACTGTTCTTATGTTTTCATAATTATTTAATTATGAAAAACTTTAAGGCTACATTTTCCATAATTATCTAACACATTCTGATTATGTCTGAAATTATCTTATGTTTCCTTTAAGTGTATTAAATTTGTTTTTCCCACAAAACCTAATAGGCACAAATGGAAAATGTAATTTTCATAAACTTAAGTTACCATACTCAATTATGAAGACTATAATCCGCTAAAAATCAGGACAATCCAGACAACAAAAGATCATGAGGAGAGAAAAGAACTTACAAGAGAAATTCTGAAATTAGTCACGTGTGGGAGTTTTCCTGGGAGGGGAATGTGCTGGTGGGTTGTTTCTAAAGGAAGGGTTCCAGTTAAGTTTTACTTCAAATACTTCATTAGGGGAAAGGGCTCTTGGGGGAAGTTTATTCAACTCATGCAAACTTTCCTAAGTCAAATGTTGTTGCCAGCACCTACTATCAAGAATAAATACAACTATATCTCAAAGACCCTTTATTCCACAGGTCTGAATTTTATTTCAATGCTACCTTTTCCATAGTAATTCATCCTAAGTTGCTATTTCTCTAAAGAGAAATGCAGAATATAGGTATACTGCTGTGGATATGTTTCTAGAAGTATTTTTATTGGCAAAATATGGTGCGGATCAAGTAGTGGATTAGCAGCTATGGAAACTAGACACCTGACATCACAACAGGTGCTAATATGGAAAAATCAGAAACAGACTGGTAATCATCTGGAGATATGGCTTTGAGCATCTCCCCTAGTTCAAAGACTCAGATTTAGGTTCCAGGCTTCAAGATGACTCAAGAGTTAAGTAAGAAGGAAATATCATCATTACTCTTTCCTCATCATTGATTTCCCTTATGTTTTCTAAATATTTTAAAACCCTGAATCAACTTAGCAAAGATGTCACTTACCAAAGAGATTAAAATGTGCGCCTGCTGTTGCTAAGGGAATGCTATGACTACCACATCTAGTTACAGGAAACCTCGCTCTGACAATGCTATCATCCTATGAAATCTTCCTCTAAGAGGTAAAATACACCAAGAAATCACTGATAGCCATTTTTCGAAAGAAAAACAGCTTCATCCTCCAAGTAACAAAAAGTGTTTTAGGAGGGTCCAGGCGTCCCACCTACCTTGCTCTTCGTGATCTCTGAAGTGCCACCAGTACCCTTTGGAAGGGTGATATCGACAGTATGACATAGCTTCATCAAAAGCTGACTGAATGCCATGCACGGCAGTAAGCTGACAAAGGGAAAACCAATTTTGAACTTTTCATCAGTCATCCATAATTTACAAAGTAACTACAGTATTACATGTGCAAAGACAGTAATTCTTCTGTTTTTCAGAACCTGAATCACTATGTATCTGGGGCTGTTGTATATACTTTGAACATGGAGCTGGCCCACAGGAAGCAATGCGTAAGACATTCTAATGGTCAGCACTTTATTCCAAGGGAGAAGAGTTCCTATTTACTTCTTGGAAGCAAGGTAGGTCAGCTAGAAGTTTTCTGTAATGTTTAAAGACTGTAAAGACACTTACCACTCTAGAGTTTATAACTGACCCCAAGTCTGGTGCTTGATAGATCACTCCAGCAATAATATAGTAATCAGCCAGTGGGATAACTAAAGCCGTGGGAGAAACAAATGCTTATTAACACAGCTATGCACACAAACTGCTAAACACACTTCCTTAAGAACTGAAGTTTGACCTTTTCCCATATTGAAGCTTAAGGTGGGATTTGCCAATTCCTGTTTTTGTAAATAAAGTTATATAGAAAAACCACCACACCCCTTCATTTCCATCATTATCTAAGGCTGCTACAGCACTAGTGGAGTAGCCTCAGAGACCGTGAGGCCCACAAAGCCTAAATACTTCGTCTCTGTAATGTGGACCACCACAGAAGTGTGCTAACTTTTGATCCAGGAGCAGTGCTTCTTAAACTTACTGATCATCTGAATCATCTGAGTATCTTGTTAAAATTTGACTCTGAGTAGTAAGGAAGGACAATGCATTTCTAACAAATTCCTAAGTGATCCAACGCTGCTGTCAGTCAACCACACTTTGGGGAATAAGACCTTAGAGCACGAGAGATTTAGGGTCCAGGGTGAAGGCATCAGACGCACTGAACTTGGTTCTGTGCTCCAGTCCAAGGTTCTAAGAAATAAAAGAGCTGCTAGTGAGGCTGGTGTCATCGTGGGTCACTTCTGTACCTGGAATCCTTCCATCATGGAAACTGTGTCCCTGGGGAGGGACTCTGATCTTTGATTTTGAAAGTTAGTTTGGATTCTTGACTCTGGAACCACAACTTCATTAGCAAAGTCATTCTCTGGAATCAACACCAGGGTGAAGGTTGTTCTCAAAGGTCTTGAAGAGAGTATGTGATTTAGAGATGTAGCTGATCATCTCTGGAATGAGTGACTAGCTCTTTGATTCAAAATCAAGTCTGAATTCTATACTCTCCATACGATTTCTAAAGCAAGTTTTTATTTGGTAACATAACCCAAAAAAGACTTCTGGTTCAATGTGTCGATGAGGGTTTTCAACTGATCTTTTATGAATCTGGCGCAATTGCATCTACCAGGAATTAAACATGATTTCCTTCTGAGAGACTAGAATTTTGACAGGCAGAGGATGTCTACATGATCCACCCTCAATAAAAATTCTGGACTCAAGACTCTCCAAGGGTCTTCCCTGAGCAGACATCTTATGCACGTGGGGGTGCATTTCACTACTGGAGGGAGGGTGGACTTGGCGTGGCCCCTCACAGAAGGGAAAGCATGGGAAGCCTACACATGGATTCCTACAGACCCCTAAAACAGAAGCCAATCCCAAACATTAGAACATACAGCTCAGGAGTCAATATATCACAGAATTTTAAGAAGAAAATAATACCTGAAGTTTACACACTTTACCTTGAGTAGGGGACTGCCGCTGTTGCTTCCGAATGATAAACAGAATGGGCTCTTGAGCATGTAAAAGGATGTATTCCACTCCAACCATCTGACTGAAAACAGCAGGCAAAAATTCAGAGATCTATGAATGCCCTACAAACAATTCTGCAGAACATTCAATTATTATATAAAAGCAGAGCAACATTGTAAATAGGATAAAACTGCCTATGTGTGATATTAAAAATTGGCTGTTCAATAAAACTGGCTGTTTTTCCCAGGAAGGTGGAGCACAGATAAAGCAAGATTTGGTTTTTAAACCACCATAAAATTTCTCTATAAAAATTCCTGATGAACTTACGTTAGAATATTTTCAGTCATGAAAGTACACTGAACTCACATTTCAAAAAAGGCAACTAAAATACCCATGATGCTTCCTGACCAAAGAGATCTACAAATATACATAAAACATAAAAATATACATGAATACTATATCTGTCTTAATTATGTATCTCTACTATATATTCTACCCAAACAGAAAACATCAAACCTTATCCTCACCTCCAAAAAATTTTCTCCTGACATACTACATTTAAAAGCAACATCAAGATGCTTCAGTAAACGTAAATATGTACCTCACAACGAAAGCTATTTAAAATGTCAGAAATTTAATTACCTGGAATCCACGCTCCCCATGTTTAGCTGACAGACGAAAAACTCTATTACACAGTTGTTTCAGAAACTTTTTTATCAGTAATAAATTCTTAATTATTTAGCATCTGAAGTCTGAAGAATCTTGCTTTGTATCTGTATGGCTAAAATTTTACTTGTCATACCAAAAAAAAGTCTATAAACGGCACTATGGTTCAAGACATTAAATTAGATGTAGAGGAGATAATAAATACAGTTACCTGGTTAAGGACAACAGAGCTGCATTGTTAAAATCAGTGACATCTACATCTAAACTTCACACTGCATTTTAAATGGACTATAATATAGGAAGTTATAAGAAAAGACTTCCTAGGATACAAGTGACTACTAATAATTCCTTTGCATGTCAAACTTGTACAAACAAAACTACGGTTCTTCCAAAACTTCTACTCTGTACTTCATGATCCACAGCTGGAAAGAAATATTCATTACAAAATCTGTAGCTGGCAAAGATGCTACCTTCTTACTAATAACTTACTTTAAGTGCTCTAAAGTTAGCCTCTGCATTTTGACCACTTCGTTATTACATGTCCTGTCATAAAAAGGATTACTTCTTTCTGAAAAATAATCCAGGACACTTCCACTGTTCAAAATAGGGATCCAGGAACTGTCAACCCAAGAGATTCCCAGCAGATTATCTTCAAAAAAAGAAACAAAATGATAAAGGATGAGAAAATAGAAAAAAATCCAATCCAACAAACATTTATTATGCATATAACACAGGAGGCACTATGAATATAAGAATGTCATGGATCCTAAACTATATACCCTCACAGTCTAACAAAGTGGTAAGTATGCAAGAAAACAATGACAACACAACATTAAGAACTATAATAAAGATGTGAATAAGTATGTTATGGGAGCACAGTGGAGCGAGCAGAATACCTCACCTGAGGGAACAGAAATGATTTTTCCTGGGGTGAGGAGAAGGTGGGTTTTAGCAGGTGAGTTTTAACACGATATGTTAAAGAATAAATAGAGGCCCACCACGGAGAAAAGAGAAGCAAAGCAATTCCAAGCAGAGAGAATGTAAATACAAAGGTAGGGAAATATAAAAATACATGATTAAAGGTTTAGGTGAAGAAGTTATAAGACCTGAAATCTAGAGAAGTCTTCATTGGAAATCCTGAGTTTTTATAATGTTGGCAACTAATTCCAAATTTTTCAAACAATACTCATGCCAAAGAAAACACATCCACTGCCACTAGCCTGAGACCTTCCAATTAAAGAGACAGAAATAAGCTAGGAAGCTTTTACTATCGATGAGACAATAATGTTGTAAAGGGGGCAAATGAAAAGTTGAATGCCCTTAATTACAGCCATACAATGTCATATTTTAAAGAATTAAACCTTAAATTTTTCAAAATGGAAAAAGAAAAAGACAGACATGGAAAGGAGGACTAGACAGCTTTAACTGAGCTGTTACTGGTTAACAGCTATGTTTCATAACACTGACAGTACCAAATCCCACTAGGTGTTAAGTCATGGATGTCAAACTGCCTATATAATACTAGTTGAAGGAGGCAGAACTGAAAACTTCAATCTCTTCTACACTGTAATTATTTCTGGCATCTATAAAGAAGTCAGACCTAATTCAAGGTGACAAGCAATTTAGAGGAAAACAAATCAAACTGAAAAAGCAATTACACAAAGGTAAAACATGCTGTGCACATTATAAAATGAAGGGGGAAGAATAGATGAAGCATGTTAACGACCAAATAATCAGTAGAGACCACTGAGATGGCCCATCATAAATGGACCATGCCATAAACAAATATTTAACAGGCCAGGAAAAAACATTTTCAGAAAGAGAAAGGTTTTCCAATGAAAAACAACTAAAGATAATCATTATTTTCAGCTTTAAACACTACAGTCCAGTTACTAAAGTTGTTTTCCTTAAAGCAACTTTCTCACACATTTCTTTTTTATTTACTTAGGAACAATTATATAAAAGCATTTGCAGGAACAATTTGAGGTTGGTTTCTCCTCTACATAGTAACTATGTCTATATGGTGTTATAAGTTATTGACAAACCATTATAGTATCACAGATCATTTCAGCGTAGGCAGAAAAATAATCTGTAGAAGCAAATAAATGTATAATTATAGATTCTTCCTCTCCACAATTATGGAGCATTAATAGATATGGGCATGAGGTGATGAGGACCTAGTGGAAGGCAATGGCAATATACAGCAAGATAAAAACAAAAGAAACATTTTTTAGGGGGGGAAAGAGACAATTTTCTAAATGACTAATTATAAAGTCAGCAACCTTAGGAACCAGTAAATGATTTATGAAGGTGTAATGAATTTGGCTTGAATACACTGAGTTTATATATGGAATCAGACTCTCAGAATTAGGAAAAATTACAAATGTCATCTGATCCAAGTGACTGTTCAGTAAATTCTCTCTACAATTTTCTTCATCTGGCTGTTTCTTGATCAGCAATTTAATGTCATATTTTCCTCATTTAGTAAACTAGTCAAAGATAAAAAGTAAGGTGAGTATACCTGGAAATAAATACAGAGAACAGTATTTACCACTTTTGAACACTAACAGTACAGACACTAAGTACCCAATAACTCAAGATTGGTACTATTATTAATATTAGTTTACAAAAGAAAAAAAACCTGAAATACAGCAAGGTTAACTCATCAAGGTCACAGAACCACTAAATGGTAGAGTTGAGATTTGAAACCAGGCAGCTCAGCTCCAGAGCCCACACACCTCTACACTCAGCTGCCTCAAAATCAAAATACTGAGTCAGGAGAATTTGAGAGAAGCCAGGGCTGATACCACAGATTCATTTCAATCCTAATCAGATTCATTTCCTCTTCTCCGTTCCTTTTGCCAGTATCACATCTAATCTTCCAAGTGTCACTTGGACAGCAGCCTCCTTACAGGGCTTCCTGTCTCCAGATCTTCTCTCAATCCTATTCAGCCTTAAAAATGCCACTTATACATTAAAAAAAAAAAATTGACTGATTATTTTTGGCTCTGCTGGGTCTCTGTTGCTGCAAGTGGGCTTTTTTTAATTGCTTAGAGCAGGGGCTACGCTTCGCTGCAGTGCATAGGCATCTCACTATAGTGGCTTCATCGCGCATGGGCTTAGTTAGTTGTCCTGTGGCATGTGGAATTTTCCTGGACCAGAGATCAAACCTGTATCCCCTGGACTGGCAGGCAAATTATTAACCACTCAACCACAGGGGAAGCCCAACTTGTACATTTTTGAGTGAGAGCTGCATAATACCTCATGATATTCTATGCAAAATTTAATTATTACTTTAATCTTCTTACTTAAAGAATGGCAGTGCATCTACAGTCTAAAAGAACAAGGTCCAAATTCTTTAACATGGCATTTCACAATCTAGCTCCAGTATTCCTACTTCACTGCCAACAATTCACCATCACACAGCAGAATGGCACAAGGAAAAAGTATTGACAACTATAAGACATCAGGCGAGTTAACCTCCCCATGCCTTACTTCTCTCATCTATAAAACAGGGATTATTATGTATGTAAAAGGTTTAGTACATTGTAAAAAGTCAGTGTCAATTATGATGATGACGGTGGTAATGCTGGTAGTCAATCTCATTTAAGATCAATATGACTGACCTTATTTCTGGCTTAACCAAAGCTGTCCTAGTTTGGGCCTCTTTTTTCTTTTTTTCTAGTTTATACACGTTTATGTAAAAAATAGAAACCTCTTTCATTCTCAAAAGGGTATAGGTTTACCAGAAAATTCAAAGGGTCATGCTAGATTAAACTCATTTCAAATGTTACTATCTCTGCAAAGTCTTTCTCCAGTTTCCAAGGTGGAAATAATGGTTTCTTTCTCTATGTTCTCATAGCAGTTTCTATATACTTCAATTATTAATAACCCACAAATACAAATGTGTTCCTATTAAATGCTGACTTTTTAAGAAACTGGGGCTGTGGGTTACTAATCAAAACTAGCACAGGATCTGACTGGTAAGAGTTAGAAAAAGCTTATTAATTCACGATTAAGGGCTAAGGATAAGTTACTCTACTGGTCATAAAATTTACACATACTCCAGTATTCAAAGATGTTCATTTACAAAATAGTTAACTGGGTGGTGTGTGGCTGTAAAATAGAATACCTTAGCTCTCCCACATAGAAACTACCTAAGACCACAGCCCAATAAAGAGAATACACTACCAAAACAAGCAGACTCCAACAACTTCTTGCCATCTCCACTGTTACCATCCTAGTCTGAGCTATCCCCAAATTCCCATTCATTACAAAAATGGCCTTCTAACTAGCCTCCCTAATTTCACCATTGCCCTCCTACACTGTTCTCAGCAGCCACGGTGATCCTAAGAAAAAGTAAGTTACATTATGTTCATCCTCTTTGGTCAGAACCCTCCAGTGGTTCTCCGATTCTACTCAGAGGAAAAGCCAAAGCCCTTACAACAGCCTACAATTCCTATATGACCATGCCACCAATTCTCTCTGACCTCCTCTACTTCCGGCCTCCTCACTCACTCAGCTTCAGTCATACTGGCGTCCTTGCTCTTCTGACACACCAGACACCTTCCCACCTTAGAGTCTTTGCAATGGCTTTAACAAATCTAAATAAAAAGTGAAAGTGAGAGTCGCTCAGTCGTGTCCGACTCTTTGCGTCCCCATGGACTATACAGTGATGGAATTCTCCAGGCCAGAATAATGGAGTTGGTGGGTAGCCTTTCCCTTCTCCAGGGGATCTTCCCAACCCAGGGATCGAACCAGTTCTCCCCCTTTGCAGGTGGATTCTTTATCAGCTAAGCCACCAGGGAAGTCTAAAGTTATGAAAACTAAACAGTCTGAAAGACTTTTTTATTTTTTATTCAATTGCAAGCGAGAGCGTGTTGACGTGGCCCTAACAAAGCTCTCTGACAAGCGAGTAATGAAATTAGGTGCTTGATATTCTCACTTATAATGAAAGAAAAACATATAGTAAGCATTATTCAGAAATGCTGAAGATCAGTAGACATTTTGACAATATATAAATAACAATATATTTGCAATGCATGTGCCAGACTCCAATTTGGTCAGTAAAGAAAAAGGAATATCAAACGTCAGGATTAAGGCGGCCCCCAGGAGAAGGCAATGGCACCCCACTCTAGTACTCTTGCCTGGAAAGTCCCACGGACGGAGGAGCCTGGTGTGCTGCAGTCCATGGGGTCGCTGAGAGTTGGACACGACTCAGTGACTTCACTTTCACTTTTCACTTTCATGCATTGGAGAAGGAAATGGCAACCCACTCCAGTGTTCTTGCCTGGAGAATCCCAGGGACGGCGGAGCCTGGTGGGCTGCCGTCTATGGGGTCGCACAGAGTCGGACACGACTGAAGCGACTTAGCAGTAGCAGCAGGCCAAGTTCCAAGGATGAACCAAACCCTGTCAGGGGCTTATTACCCCACCCCCTTTTCTACCCAAAGGCCGTTCCTTCACGCGGATAGAGAGCCCCAACCAATACTGATGGAGAGAGACGTATGCAGAACAACACCGCAGCTACCAGGGCTCAAAGCCCAGGGTTTCTTCCAAGCCTCTACGTTTTAACGTTTCTAAGGGACTCCTGAAGAACTGCGAAAATCTAGGCAGTTTTCCGCAAATTAGAGCTTCGAGTCGTTCAGAAAATAAAACAATCAAAAGAGCTTGGCAGACATCACAAAGGAACCAGAATTTTGCCCTCAAGAGCTATAAATCCCTAAACCAGGCCCCAGACAATCAGAAAACAAAGGATGATAACACAGGTTACCTCGGATATCCACCGCCGCCATAACTCCGAAAGTGTTCTCAGGCCCTTTTTCCGGCGCAGAGAAAACGTCACAACTCAGAGACGAAAGAGGCAGGCTGCAGAGCGGAAGAACGTCGAGGAGGAACCGAAAGAGGGCGAGGCGGACAGAAGAGGGGGTGGAGCGGCGACGGTGAGAGGGCGGGACTGAGACCGAGTGGGCGGGGCTAGGAGGCGGAGTGGGGAGGGGAGGAGGGGATAGGAGAGCCTTGCTGGAAAGAGCTGCTCCTGCTGCTGCTAAATCGCTTCAGTCGTGTCCGACTCTGTGCGACCGCATAGACGGAAGCCCACCAGGCTCCCCCGTCCCTGGGATTCTCCAGGCAAGAACATTGGAGTGGACATTGCAATGGGTTGCCATTTCCTTCTCCAATTCATGAAAGTGAAAAGTGAAAGTGAAGTCGCTCAGTCGTGTTCGACTCTTAGCGACCCCATGGACTGCAACCTACCAGGCTCCTCCGTCCATGGGATTTTCCAGGCAAGAGTACTGGAGTGGGTTGCCATTTCCTTCTCCATGCTGGAAAGAGAGAGCAGATTCAAATAAAGAAGAGGTAGAAGCAGGAGATGCTATTGGGTTAAAAATTGGGGGACTTTGCGAAAAAAAGGGACTGAGCAGAGGCCTGCCCAACGCCCATCACTGAGGAGGGATTTGAAAATTCCACCTTGATCTGTGATCGTTTTAAAAAAACAAATTCTGATTGTGCAGAATTAGGGGTGGTAACATTTTTAATTTTAAAAACTTTTTCAGGCGTATTCAATGAACTGCTCAGTTTAGGAGCCACTGTACTGTTCTTAGTCGCTCAGTCGTGTTGGTTTCTTTGTGACCCCATGGACTGTAGCTTGCCAGGATCCTCTGTCCATGGGGATTCTCCAGGCAAGAATACTGGAGTGGGTTGCCATGCCCTCTTCCAGGGGCTCTTCCCAACCCAGGGATGGAACCCATGTCTCCCACATTGCAGGCAGATTCTTTACCATCTGAGCCACCAGAGAAGCCCAAGAATATTATAGTGTGTAGCCTATCCCTTCTCCAGGGGATTTTTCCCACCCAGGGATCGAACCAGGGTCTCCTGCATTGCAGGTGGATTCTTTACCAGCTGAGCTACCTGGGAAGCCCTTAGGGGCCACTGACCATTCTATTTTTCACCCTACCTCAAATGTGCGGATAGGACAGGACTAAGCAGGAGGAATTTGACAACTATTAGATTTATGTAACTAAGCCCATTAAAAGTCTAAACCATTGAAGAAAATATTACATACCTTTGAAACAAAATTTTCAAAAAACAAGGCTTCCAGCACAAAACATTTACAAGATTAAAAGAAAGGGAATACCTTGGAATACCTGAGTAAAGACCTAGTGTCCAAATTCCAGGTAATCTGGAGTAGCTAGCAAGATGCCTTAGAGGGAACAATTCTGGAATGGGGAAGCTATAGAAAGTCTTAGAAAGATTTTCAAGCTCCATTGTGTCTCCATAAAAGCAAAATGTTGAGGATATTTGCAAGCAAGACACAGATGCCAAGAAGAGAACCCCAAAATCTGAAGAAGCCCTTTTGTATGGGGATGAAGTGTTAGTGCCTTTATCTTCTCCAGAATTTAGGTAGTGTGAAGGTTCCCCCAGAATTTAAGCACAGAACAGTGGTAAGGAGTGGGGAGTACAGCGGTGGGGGGGTGAGGGCCAGAATAGCCGTGAATTTACTGGAATTTTCTACATTACAGACTGGGAATTCAAAACTTTTAACTCTAAGTGACATAAAAATATATTGCTTTGTTTAACTCCAGTTTTTGAACTGGGATTTTATGCTTGATATGGTATGTATATGTGTCCCAATAAAAGTATGCACACACATAGAGCAGAGTTTACTTTTCAAAGGAGGAAGGCCTGGTGGGGCCTGGTTGAGGAGGCATTCCAAAATAGGGGTTATCGCATCCAATAAACAGAACTGTGAAACATCAAGCTTTCTGTTTTGTTTGTTATGTTTTCTTGTACTTTTATTAGGAGAAAATAACAGAACACAGATCCTTGGGTAATAAAACATATGGTAAGCATAGTAAGCCAGACCTGGGAGCTCGGCCTTTATCTTGTAGGCAGTGGGAGAAGTGTAATTGTGATTCCATTTTATCAATATGAAGATTATCCAAGGAACATAAGTTGGAGGCATTTATAAGACTAAGAACAGGGAGTCAGTTTAGGAGACTGACAAACAAATGATGTCTACACTCATACAAAGGTAGTAGTAGCCGAGGGAAGAAAAAGGATGACAAATATTTAGGAGATAAAATCAAAAGATAATTAGTGACTGGTAGATGAGCCTGATGAAGGAGAGGCAGGATATAAAAAATTATTCCCAGGATATTGCTTTATAAGACTAAGTGCTCCTGGAGAAGGAAATGGCAACCCATTTCAATATTCTTGCCGAGGAAATCCCATAGATAGAGGAGGCTGGCAGGCTGAACTCCTGGCAGCTAGAATCAAGATTGCTGGGAGAAATATCAGTAACCTCAGATATGATACCATCCTAATAGCAGAAGGCAAAGAAGAGCTATCTTTCACCTTAGGAGAGTGAAAAAGCTGACTTAAAACTCAACATTAAAAAACAAAGATCATGGCATCCGGTCCCATCACTTGATGGCAAAGAGGTAGGGAAAAAATGGGGAAGGCGACAGATTTTATTTTCTTGGGCTCCAAAATCACTGTGGACAGTGACTGTAGCCATGAAATTAAAAGACGCTTGCTCCTTGGAAGAAAAGCTATGATAAACCTAGACAGCATATTAAAAAGCAGAGACATCACTTTGCTGACAAAGGTTTGTATAGTCAAAGCTATGGTTTTTCCAGTAGTCATGTATGGATGTGAGAGTTGGAGCATAAAGAAGGCTGAGCACTGAAGAATTGATGCTTTTGAACTGTGGTGTTGGAGAAGACTCTTGGAGAGTCCCTTGGACTGCAAAAGATCAAACCAGTCAATACTGAAGGAAATCAAATCCCTAATATTCATCAGAAGGACTGATGGTGAAGCTGAAGCTCCAATACTTTGGCTACCCGATGTGAAGAACTGACTTATTGGAAAGGACCCTGATGCTTGGAAAGATTGAAGGCAGGAGGAGAAGGGAACAACAGAGGATGAGATGGTTGGATGGCATCACCAACTCGATGGATATGAGTTTGAGCATGCTCTGGGAGTTAGTGATGGACAGGAAAGCTTGGCATGCTTTAATCCATGGGGTTGCAAAGAGTCAGACACGACTGAGCAACTGAACTGAACTGAACTGACACAAATCTGGAGTATCTATTGATTGATGGACAAACCGCTCAGAGAAACAATTTGCCTTCTCAGTATTCATTCATCTAATCATTTTTATTTATCCATTCAGCTGTCTGTTGTGGGTATCAAATGGCCTTGTGAACCAATATTGTCATACAAATTGGAAAGTGATGTAATAGATGTTACTATTACAGGCTTACCGAAGACAAATCAACTGTAAAGCTGCTGAGGAGTGGTGGAATAATGGGGAAATCATTCTATGCTTAAGGTGTTTAAGGTTGTATTTTTAGATGATAAAACATAGTTGTACACATGTCTAGGCTCAAAGATGATATAAATAATTCATAATTAATTCTTGATGCAAATTTTATTATCCTTCTTACCAGAAAACTCTATCGTCGTATAAGAGTTTGTCAGGTATTAAAAGCTAGATTAGAAATCACAGTGAGGGACAGACTTCCCTGGCAGTCCAGTGGTTAAGAATCTGCCTGCCAAGGCAGGGAACATGGATTCGATTCCTGGTCCAGGAAATAAGATCCCAAGGAGAGAAGCAACCACAATGAGAAGCCAGTGCACCGCACCTAAAGAGTAGCCCTTGCTCTCTGCAACTAGAGAAAGCCCTCATGCAGCAACAAAGACCCAGCACAAGCCCCCAAAAATTAGAAATCACAGTGGTATTTGTAGCATTTTGATATAGAATGAAAATAAATTTAATTTTGATGCATAAAATTGAGATAAATCAAATTTGAAATTTAAAAACAAGTTCAAAGTGGTATATAAAAATCGCAGTTGTGTGTATAAATTCAGTAAAAATATTTTTCCCCATACAGACATAACGAACATAAGTAGAAAGAGTTTTACTGAGGTAGACTCTTTGAATTATTTGGTTATGTTAATATTGCTTATTATTAATGCAAAGCATTAAAAATACCTAACTGGACTCTAAGAACCTCCAAAATATGAAAGCTTGATCCTGGCTCAAAAGTTCCTGATGGAATTACAGTTAAAAATATAATTATCACACGGCACATGGCAATTCGATATCATTTGTTCAACCATACTCCATGAGATACAACTGGAATAAATGCCAAGGAGAAAAGGAACTACAGTTGGTAACAACTGTTACCTTGGTCATTCGTTTCACCCAAATTAATATAATTCTACACATAAAAGGTGGCTAAGATAAAACACAAAAGTTAGAACACAAATGAGTTGAAGAATATGTCAGCAAAAATAAAATAATAGTCAATATTTACATATTAAGTACTTACAATATGCCAAGCACAATGCTAAGCCCTTTAAAAAGATGACTGCATTTAATCGTCCTAACAACCTCATATGGTTTAAGGGTTTCCCTCATAGCTCAGTTGGTAAAGAATTTGCCTGCAATGCAGGAGACCCAGGTTCAATTCCTGGGTTGGGAAGATCCTCTGGAGAAGGAAATGGCAATCCATTCCAGTATTCTCACCTGGAGAATCCCATAGACAGAGAATCCCAGCTCACAGAACCAGAAAGTAGAATGGTAGTTGTCAGGAGCTAAGGAAAATGAGAGAGAAATTGGTCAAGGGTATAAACTTTCAACTATAAGATGAATAAGTTTGGGGACTCTCACAGTGATTATAGTTAAGTAATACTGTACTGTATACTTGCAATTTGTTATGAGAGTAGATCTTATCTTCTCACTATGCAAGGCGATGGATATGTTACCTAACTGGACTGTGGTAATCATTTCACAAGTGTATGTATCATCACATTGTACAACCTAAATATATACCATTTTTATTTGCCAATCATACTTCAGTAAAGCTGGAAGGAAAAAGTCATCACCTTATGAGGGAAGTTAAACAAGTCACTTGAGGTTACAGTGATCAGTGGTGGAACCTAGGTCTCCAGTCTCCTGTTAATCACTCAGTCATGTCCAACTCTTTGCGACCCCATGGACTGTAGCCCAACAGGCTCCTCTGTCTGTCCTCTTGCTTGGGATTCTCCAAGCAAGAATACTGGAGTGGGTTGCCATGCCCTTCTCCAGGGGATCTTCCCCACCCAGGGACTGAACCTGAGTCTCCCTGCATTGCAGGCAGATTCTTCACGGTCTGAGCCACCAGGGAAGCCTCCCTACTCTTTCCCATTTTGCTATTCTGCTTTTAACATATTGAACACAACAACCAAAATTAGAACTAGTATGAAAAGATGATTATGATTTTTTTCCTAGAAGAGAAAAAACGATGGGCACTTTGGGAGAAGAGCTGGCACAAAGTCACAGAAGTGGACAAGATTTTGTTCAAAAGAGAGCAAGTATGTTGTGCATTGAGTGAACGATGTGATAATGCAGGAAGATGATGATGAAAGATAAGATCCTTGGGCCCTATTTGTTTCAGACCTTATTTGCTTAAGAGTTTTGACTTGATCCTAAAGGCATTGGCTAGTCAATGGAGGTTGTTATTTGATCATGGGAACTCATGTCACTGTGGAGGCTGAATTAGATGGAACCTGAGCGATAGTTCCTAACAGTCCGGACAAAAGCTGATGATGGACAAAACTAAGGCAGGAACTAACAAAGTAATGGAGATACAGACCTTGGAGGGATCAAAGAAATTTGCTCTCTTCTTCCACCAAGCCCATAGATACAAATACTTCAACTGGTTGGTGAATATGTGCAAAAATGGGAATGGTCAGCAAAAAAGTGCTGAGTTTTTCCACACAACAATATTTCCTGCTGTGGGCTCTTCTTTACCAATCCAGATGGGAAATTATTACTTGTAGACTTCAGAGGAAAAGGTAATTACAAAATTCATTAGACTTCCTGAGTGAAGAAGTGCAACGTCTTCCAAGAAAATAATTAAACCACCGGGGCCAAGAGCCTCATCTGTATAATTTAAAGCTATACAGTGGGTCATTGTTTATGTCTCAAATCTAGTCTACATGTAGCTCATTCATAATCATGCTTCATCTGGCCAAAAAAATTACATAATTCTGTAGGCCAAGCAAAAATATTTTTTAAAGAGGTTTCAATATCCTATCCAGTGTAGTTTAATGTGCATCTAGAGTGTCCATTCTCCTTTTCTCCGAATATTTGAATCTTGCTAGAGTGAAAAGAAAAAAATAGAATATACGGCATGTATAAGACAAAGCTCTTATTTCAAGAGCCCGGAGTCCTTAATAAAACAAAGTTAAGATGGAACATTCTTGTATCTATTTAAAGGTCAGAGGACAAGGAAAACAGCCAGATGTGTGCCAAGCTGCCAGGTGTTGAGGTGTTCAATTAGGATTACAAACCAAGATGAAAGTAACAATCAAACCTCTTTATTCATTTCCTGCAACAGTGCAAGTGAGAGGTGAAAGAGAAAGGCATTGGCTCACTTACACCCCCCCCCCCCCCATGTAATGGCCCCAGGCAGGGATCAATGGAAGCACAGATGGGAGATACAATCTCACTGTCAAGGAGCCTTGAACAAAAGGCTCCTGCTTTTTAATGGACCTGTGTGGCTACAGGAAAAAAGGAAAGAGCTGGGTGTGAAAAGTACTGAGTCAAAGTGAGAAAAACAGGCTCAACCAACGGTCCCAGGTCTTGGTAGAGGGCCTTGGAAAACATCTCAGCCAAGGTGGTTTAGTGGTTTAGATGTTAAGTCGTGTCCAACTCTGTGTGACCCTATAGACTATAGTTGGCCAGGTTTCTCTGTCCATGGGATTCTCTAGGCAAAAATACTAGAGTGGGCTGCCATTTCCTTCTCCAGGGGATATGGAGAACCCAGGATATACCTGGGTTTCCTTCCCAACCCAGGGATCAAACCCGGATCTCCTGCATTGCAGGCAGATTCTTTACCAACTGAGCTACAAGGGAAACCTACTATCTCAGCCAAAGCCCTGGATAAAGAGACTTGGTCTGAATGGAGGTACCAGGCTGGGGATGCAGATTTGAGCATGGCAGCCCAACGAGGCCTGAGTTCATTGACTGCAACTCCCTCCAGAAAACTACAAAGCACTGGCTGTGCACCAGGTGTGATGTTGGGAGGGCAGGTTCTCCTATGAGGCCTGCCAGGCCTGACCGTACATAGGATTCTGTCTTAGAGCTGCACTACTCAGTGTGAATCCCGGAAAACCAGACCTGATAGTAAGTTGAAATAGATTCATGTGTCCATCATGCCAATCTGCCAAAAGCCATAAATTGTGAATAGAGAACATAAAGGAAATTTTTTGGTCTAATGTTATGCACCTACTAAAGGTTGCCATCTTGATTCTGTGTTTTTATCTGAGAAGCCCGAGTACAAAGTTTAGGCCCAGGGCTTGGGTAGTGAAAGGAGAAACTAGGATTTTCCCTCCTGTTTCCAAACTTTGCTGATTTCTCAGCATTCTGTACATTAGACTTTGAGAAGAGAAGGGAGGAGAGAAGGAGTGGTGCTCTGAAAATATTTGACCTTCTCAATCTGGTGAGCACTCACTGGGTCGGCCTTCACCACCTGGGAAGTAGACATCAGCACATAAAGCATAATTTCAGAGCAGTGGCAGAAGGTTCTTCGTCTGGCCTAATGCAACTTGTTTCACTAACATCTCTTCAATTTGTTCCCTAATTTCCATTCTCACTGCCTCTCGCTTAAGTTATTATAATAGACTTTGGATTACAGTCTCTGCATCTGGTTTATTTTTCCCACTGGACCATTTGATAAGCCTTACAAGACATAGAACCAGAGCTTCTCTGGAAGTTAGTTATATAGAGTTGGTAATTGAAGCTCATGGGAATGAGTAAGCTTTCCTAGATAGTGATGTAGTATTAAAAAACAATAACCAAACTTTTCCACTAACAAACTATGGAGAGAGGACACATCCATTTTTTCCACTTACTCAATAGATAATTATTATGAATATTTATTTATACCATTACCACACTAAAGATTAAGAAATCCTATCCAGGAAATAAGGAGGACAATAGGATGAAGTTTTCAGCAAAGGCTTTGTATGACATTTGAACTGACATGAAAGATGAAAAAGGTTTTTTTCCAGATAAAGTAAGAAGGGGGAGGAAAGAGAAGAGTAGGAAGGTGGAAGGAAGGGGATCAAATATTTAGACATGAAGCATCCTGGAATATTCAAAGTCTTGCAAACATTTCTCTATGTCTGGATAAGGTAGATTTTGAGTGAGATGAGTGAGCTAAGATACAATAGGAGGCAAACCAAAGCCCCATAACTGGAGGGCTTATAGCCCATGATAAGTAATTTGGGTTTTATCCAGTAGGCATTTGAGGAACCATTGGAGAATTTTTTACTTAGAGAAATAATAAGGTCAGATTTTTATTTTAGAAAGCCCGTCTGGCAACTGTATGAAAGATGAATTAAAGGATATAAGTGACTGAAGAGATTACTGCCAGTAAGTATAAGTGAAAAAGAATATGGACCTGAGTAGGGAAAATAGCAGTGGAATGAGGAGGAAGGAATGGATGTGATGGGCATCAAGAAAGTAGAATTTAGTGATCACTAAGTAGAACTTAGTGATTGAATGGATGTGAAAGTGAGAAAAGTCCAGGCTGATTCCCCAGTTATTTGGCTTGGGTGAATGGATATGTATCATTTGCTGAGGAAGGGCATAAAAGAGGAAAAGGGAACTTTTTAACATATTAAGCTTAAGATTATTATAGAACATATAAAATAGTGTGGTCCAGATGGCAGTTGGAATAAGAGCTAGAGGTCAGAGGAAAGCTGTACCTGGGTACAAAAGCAAAGAGATCTCATATTTTCTCTCTGTACCCAGGCCTGTGACTTTGTTCATGACCTCATCATCTCTCATAGCCTCCTCATTGATCTTTAGTCTCTACCCTTTCCAGTTCATTCTTCACATTCCCATCAGAGTTATATTTCTAAAATACAATTATATACTCTGCCATGTAAAACTTCTCATGGCTCCCTACAAGTCTGCAACAGAAAAATCCATACTTCTTGCTTTGGCTTTTAGAGAATAGAGCAGCCTCAGTAAAGACATTTATTTTTTACATCATCCATTGTAAGGCTCTAACACTTTACAGTTATTCACAAGTTATCTTGGAAGAGTGGTTTCCAAACATATGTATGTTGATTACCCTCTGAAAAGACAAAATCAGATGGCTAAGATATTCTTCACAGTTGTCTTCTTAAGATCTTAGACACATTAAGAAAATAATTGCTCTTCATTACCAACTACGGCTTTGAATCCAAACCCTAATGCATTATCCTGGAGAACTTGAATTGCCCAGAATGGGCAATTCTCAAAGCTCCAGGTGAAACACAAGTGGAAGTGTTTCCTTGGCCCCTTACCCCAAGACCTATTCCCTAATCACTACCCTCAGATATTTGTCATCTTAGTGATAACAAAAAGGAACTAAATAAATGACCCAAGGGGAGAGAAATTTCTCCCTGCCCTGTAAATTTCTTAGAGATTTCACACTGGCAGCTGCTACAGCAAACTCTACTTAAAAGCATCTTTTGTTAGCTAACACAGTGAGGCTCCACAAAATATTCTTTGTAAAATCTTTATCCCTTCCCTTCCATAAAAACATGAAAAATGAACTTGCAGAGGGATGCTGGTGCTCTTTACATTTTAACATCCCACAATCACCTGGAGGCTAAAATAGTATTCCTCTTAAGATGGAGTATTCGTCTTCCAGTTCATCACCTCTGACCCAGTTCCCTCATGGGGGTTAGGCCAGTGCTTCTCAGTCATTAATATACCTGAAAATCATCTGGGGAATCTCATTAAAATTCAGTTTCTGACTTGACAGGTATGGGATGTGGTCTGAGATTTTCTCCAGGTAATTCTGCTGCCACAGTCCAGAAACCACACTTTGGGTAACAAGGAATTAAGCAGGTATCATAATAGTTAAGGGGCTTCTCTCGTAGCTCAGCTGGTAAAGAATCCACCTGCAATACAGCAGAGCCCATTTCAATTCTTGGGGTGGGAAGATCCCCTGGAGAAGGGGTAGGCTACCCACTCCAGTATTCTTGGGCTTCACTAGTGACTCAGACAGTAAAGAATCCACCTGCAATGTGGGAGACCTGGGTTTGATCCCTAGGAAGATCTCTTGGAGGAGGGCATGGCAACCCACTCCAGTATACTTTCCTGGAGAATCCCCATGGACAGAGGAGCCTGGCAGGCTACAGTCCATGGGGTCGTAAAGAGTCAGACTCAACTGAGCAACTAAGCACAGCACAGCAGCATATAATAGTTAAGTGCTTCTCTGTGGAGTCAAAACAGTCTGATTTTGGATTCTAGTTCAGCCACTTACTGTTATAGTTGAATTGCTTGGGAAATTTTTCTACATTAGCTGTGCCTCAGCTTCCTCATTTACAAAATGGGTGGTAATAATAGTTCTTAAAGAATTCCAGAAAAGATTGAGTCATTTTGTGTGACATTGTCAAAAGGCAGGCACACAATAAGAAACCAATGAGTGTTAACCATTATTATTCATTATTGAAGTTACAGTAGGTCACTCGCTTGCTTAAAATGATGGACTGATTTTCCATTGTCTTCAAGATGAAGTTCAAACTCCTTGGCATGGACTATAATCCCCTTTATGACTTGACCTCTATTTTCCTCTCCAACTTCTCTCTCTAACTTTTGTCCCTAGCAATGCACTCTCATCTTGATTCCTCTTCACATGGAGTTCTCTCTATCTAGAATATCCTTCCTTTTCTCTACCCTGCCAACTCCTAGAAGTCCTTGGAAACTTAGTCGAGGCAACTCAAGTTAGTTGAGTTGGAATTCTTCTCAGAGCGTCCCCCATACCACTGAGAGTTAGGTACCTCTCTTAAACATTCCCATAGCATCCATAGCACATCTCTCTCCATAATGCTTATCACATTACATTGTATTAGTCCAATTGTCCATGTCTTCTTTGGGGAAACTGTTGTGGGCCTGAGCTTTCAATTTGTCCAGTGCAGAATTAATAAGTGGATAAATGACCAAGTATGTTTCTCGATGCTACTGTAGATCTCTGTTGGCCCAAATCCTTTGATTAGACCTCTTCTTTTATGATTTGTGGGTCTCTGACCTTTAGGGATCCAGACAAGCTATAGCCCATTCCTTCATCCCAGGATGCACCCATATTCACCACTGCCATGATCCTGCCAAGTCCCTGGTATCATAGCAGCCCTGTTGGCAAACAATGCACATGACATTGCACAAGTTCTTACATTTCCAGATTCAAGAAGGCAGCTCATGGATGTGGAAGGTGGTGCTGGATGTGGAGCTCAATCATCAGGTAAATGACTACCCAGCACAGGGATTTTAAGGGATTCCCAGGTGACTCAGTGGTAAAGAATCTGCCTGCCAGTGCAGCAGATGCAGGTTTGGTCCCTAAGCCAGGAAGATCCTCTGGAGGAGGAAATGGCAACCCATTCCAGTATTCTTGCCAGGGAAAATCCCATGGTCAGAGGAGCCTGGTGGACTACAGTCCAAGCAGTCACAAAGAGCTGGACGTGACTGAGCACACATACTCAGTAATTTTAAACCTAGATTGAGCAACTTCAATTCAAATCCATGCTAAGTGCTTTCCATAAGCCATATTCATTTAACCTTTTAAATTCATTTTCATGATTGTGAAACTATTTATGATATACCTCTGGTTCACCTCTCCAACAAAGTTTCACTGCACTTCCTATGCTCCCACCACATTGGCCTGTTTTTGGTTCCCGAAATAGCCAGCTGACCTCTGCAGGATCTTCCCACTAGCTAGTTCCTTGGCCTGAGATATAGCTCCGTCTCACGCAGCACTCCCACACCCTCAGAGACTGCAGATCATCTCTGCCCCCTTTTCACTTCCAGAATGCAAGCTCCTTGAGGCCAGTTCTATGTTTCCCCCACCCTCCACTTCTCTATTTCTAACACCAAGAGTAGTGCCTGGCCCATAGGAAGAGCTCAATAGTTATTTGTTGAGTGCTGGCATGCTGTGGTTCATGAGGTCACAGAGTTGGACACGACTGAATTGAACTGAATTGAGTGAATTAAGACCTCCTGTCAGGTCTCTGTTTGACCGTATCCTTCATTCTTGCCCCGTGTTAAGGGCAGCCTCCCTGTGCCTTTAATTCCTATGAGCTCTCACTGGATTTGTTTTATTTTATGGCATCTATCATGGCTTCTGAATATTTCTGTTTGTTTGTTCACGTCTGTCCCCGGCCCCTACCCCAAGCTGTGTTCTCTCCAACAAATGCTAAGTTCCATGTGGGAAGAAATGATATTAGTTTTGTTCAATGTCTGGCACCTAGTAATTAGTTGGTAAATTTCTTTTTATTTAATATAAATTTATTTATTTTAATTGGAGGCGAATTACTTTACAGTGTTGTAGTGGTTTTTTCTTTTTGGTTGATTTTGGTTGGTTAGTGTTATTTTTTTTTCTCTTCACAAATATTTATTTCTTTCTTTCGTTTTTAAATTTTAACTTTAGTTTATTTTACAATACTGTATTGGTTTTGCCATACATTGACATGAATTCACCACGAGTGTACATGCGTTCCCAAACATGAATCCCCTCCCACCTCCCACCCCATAACATCTCTCTGGGTCCTCCCCACGCACCAGCCCCAAGCATCCTGCATCCTGCATCGGACATAGACTGGCGATTCGTTTCTTACATGATAGTATACATGTTTCAATGCCATTCGTCCATCTCATCCCACCCTCTCCCTCTCCCCCAGAGTCCAAAAGTCCACTCTACAGATCTGAGACTCTTTTGTTGTCTCACATACAGGGTCATCATCACCATCTTTCTAAATTCCATATATATGCGTTAGTATACTGTATTGGTGTTTTTCTTTCTGGCTTACTTCACTCTGTATAATCGG
>SJYQ01003033.1:104456-150734 GCA_006410935.1 Redunca redunca | reverse complement strand
AAAAAAAAAATTTAATTTAGAAAATGATACTAGTAAAAATATATCTAATAAATTTCTTTCTTGAATAGTTCTGTGAAAATTAGTTAACCAAAGAGGAATAATGGCACTATTTTTCCAGTTTATCTGATGTAAAAAAAAAATCCTACAAAAGTTTAAGTTCCATTTGTAGCTTTAAAATAGAAGCAATTAGTATTAACCACAGAAAGTTGGAATGAGAAAAAGTCATAGATATCATGAGGCCCATTTTCCTTACTTTGTAAATGAGTAAATTAGGGCATAGGAAGGAAAGTGACTTGTGTAGCTAATTAGTAACAGGATTGGAAGTAAAACTCAGGCTAATCCTACATGATTCATCCCCTGAGTTAAAAAATGTATTAAGTACCTACCCTGTTGAATGATTTTGACTTATGTGCTCTGTCACCCTGATGGCAACTCCAGGTGTCCATTCAAAGGCAGATGCAAGTAAAAGATGGACTCCAGATTTCTACTTCTAAGGATAAGGTTTTTCCATTTATAAAGGCATATTTGGCTTTAGTCAGAAAAAGTGCACCCACTTCTATTTAAGCTAATGAAGAGCTCACTTGTAGCCAATTTCTGGGGGTGGTGGTTGTAATTAGAACCAATTACACAAAAACCTCCTTTTGATAATCATGTATTGTCAACAAATGACTCATAGTTTTGATATCTGCTGTCGGTTAGGGAAAAAATAAGTGCACACTGGATCATACATTCTCAATGTGGGCAATGAACTGGTTCTTGGGGGAGTATAAAAAAAACTCACTCTCTTTATGTATAAAGCACAGATATATATGCAGTGCATAAATAAATATATAGTACGTCTGTCATAAGACCACATATTATATAATTCCTTTTGTATTAAAATAGTGGGAATGAAGGTAGGGACCTGGGGTGATAATTAATGGGTACAAGGTTTATTTGGGGGTTGATGAAAATGTTCTTAAATTATTGTGGTAATAACTGTACAACTCTGTGAGTATACTAAAAGTCGTTGATTTGGACACCTTAAACAGGCAAATTTTATGGTATGTAAATTACATCTCAATGAAATTGTTAAAAACACACACACACACACAAAACTTCCCTCAATAGGGGGAGGGAGGGAGGGTGGCAATTAGGAGAAAGCCTTTAAAAAGATTCTTTGATGAGTCAGTAATGGAAAAAAAAAAGAGAAACACTGCCGTGGACCAAAAAAATGAATTTCATTTTAAATCTCTGTATTCCCAGTTCAAACATCCATGATAACACAGTTCACTTAGCCTGTACAGTTTCTGCGTTAATCCTCCCCAAGCCAGCAATGTCCTCTAGACCTCATCTCTACCAGTAGGTGGAGTCTGGAATTAGTTTTGCTGCCCAGCACCTGGTCTGTAAGAATGGTGGGGCTGAGAAAAGGACTTGAGGAATCATGGCTGCCCTGTAGGAGTCGTATTAGGAACTGTCTCCTAAAAACTGGGTTGTTTAGTTTGCTTGCCACTGCTAGAGGGTCTTTGAGCACTTAACTGTCTAACTCAAAGTCAGAGGGTAAGTTCTCAGGCAGATAGACTCTGAGGTGGTTAACAAGCATGGCTTTTCTTTGGGAATACTCTGGGGATCAACTTCTGTGGAAAAGAGCAGGAATCAGCTGGCGAAAAGTTGAGCTGTGATGCAGGCCTGACAATGGTTTTAACTAGCCTCAAGAGAAGTGCTACCACTGGGATAGCCCTTCCGAGTTGTCCCAACAACTGAGCATAAGACCTTCCCTTCTGAAGGGGTGTCTGAGTGGTGTATCACAGCATTCAGCCCACTCAGCATCTCACAAGGGTCAGAAGTGGAATGTTAAAGAACACTAACAAGCTCATTGAGTATCTTGGTTGCTGTAACTAAAGTTGACAGCAGGAAGTGACCTCCCAGATGAATTCATCCTTTCAGTCGCAGAACCATAGAGGGTGAGTTTGTATAGTATCACAAAGAATATGCAACTAACACTAGCTAATATCACAAATTTATATTGATATTATGACAAAATAGATGACCCAGCCATCAAGGAAGCCACATCCATCAATGTACAAATAGTTCATAAATACTACCAATAATGTACATTTTAATACCATGCATCTATGTGCGTGTGTTGTGTTATCTGGCATGCAATATGTTGGGTATGATATACCCTAAGACATATTGCCACATATAATATAAAAAGCTATACAAATATGTTCAGTTTTTTCATATGTAAATAATAATGTTGCAGCAACATGGATGGACTTGGAGGGCATTATGCTGAGTGAAATAAGTCTGACAGAGAAAAACATATACCATATGACATCACTTACATGTGGAATGCAAAAACTGAAACAAACCAGTGAATATAACCAAAAAAAGCAGACTCATAGAGAACAAGTTAGTGGTTACTAGTAGGAAAAGCAAAGGGGAAAGAAACAATAAAGAGGTAGTGGATTAGGAAGTACAAACTATTAGGTATAAAATAAGATGCAAAGATACATTGTATAACATGGGGAATATTGTTATTGTTCGGTCACTAAGTTGTGTCTGGACTGCAGCATGCCAGGCTTCCCTGTCCTTTACTATCTCCCAGGGTTTGCTCAAACTCATGTCCATTGAGTCAATGATGTTATCTAACCATCTCATCCTCTGCCACCTCCTTCTTCTCTTGCCCTAAATCTTTCCCAGCATCAGGGTCTTTTCCAATGAGCTGGCTCTTCGCATCAGGTGGCCAAAGTCCTGGAGCTGCAGCTCCAGCATCAGTCATTCCAATGAATATTCAGGGTTGATGTCCCTTAGGATTGACTGGTTTGATCTCCTTGCAGTCCAAGAGACTCTCAAAAGAGTCTTCTCCAACACCACAGTTCGAAAGCATCAGTTCTTCAGTGCTACCTTCTTCATGGTCCAACTCTCACATATGTACATGACTACTGGAAAAACCATAGCTTTGACTATACAGACCTTTGTTGGCAAAGTGATGTCTCTCCTTTTTAACACTCTGGCTAGGTTTGTCATAGCTTTTCTACAGCCAATATTTTCAATAACCATAAATGGAATATAACCTTCAAAAACTGTGAATCACTGTATCATATACCTGTAACATATAATATTGTACAACAAATATACTTCAATTAAAAAAAAAAGAATGTATTAAGATTTCCCATGTTCTGTCAAACATAATTCTGGGAAACCTTGCTCTTACCAAAAGCCACTCCCATCCATAAGCCTTCCATGCCGTGCTGCTACTATGTCTTCCTGGTCCCTTATTATTCTCTCTGTTGAAAACTCTCTATTTAGAAGACATAAAGAACTCAGAGAGTTTGTAGAAGGGCTTCTAGACATTGTGAACTCTGTAGAATTGAATGCAAAATTTGTTCTTCATCACCTATGTACATTTTTTGAGGACAAGAGTCCATAACGTCATCAGATTCTCAAGTGGGTCCATCCTTTTGAGTTTATTAATCATTTCATCTTCCATAATGTTCTTTATCCTGTGTTCTTATATTTACTTGGTATTGTGTTTTCCATCATGTTATGAACTAGAATAATTCCCTCATTTCTTCAGAGTGTCCATCGAGGACCATCTTACAACACACTCTGAGTTCCTCTGAAAAAATATTTCTCTGAAACAGATACCACTTGGCTGAAGATATTTGTTAATATTCACTGCCTAACAGTGGACCTATTCCAACTGGATCCATCTCTAATATATTCAAGAAGCTCCCTAGAGCTGTTGACATGACTGTCCAAAATGACAGAGTCTTTATTTACATATACTCCAGGTCTGGCTCCAGAGAGAAATCCACTGGGCCTGGTAAATTATATAACCAAAGCCCCCCCACCCCCGAAATGGCATTGTATTTTGGTCTTTTATGTATGGATGCCATGTATCAAGCACTTCACCAAATACTACATAAATAATCTCATTTCACTGAAATAACAAGCCTATGAGACGAGTATTTTCTGAAACTAATTCAGCAGAGTTCACAGAAGAAATGGGGGGCTGGGAGGGAAGATCAGTAAACAGAAATTCCCTAGAAAAATATTCCCTATCAGTTTAGTTGTGCTACACAGGAAAACTTGTCCCAGACACAGGAAGAATTTTCTACTTTTCAGGTTATAAAAAACCAAATCTACACAGTGACCAAAATACACAAGTCTAATAAAGTCTTTCCCACAGATGTTATTTTATGATTAGTAATGAAGGGTTTAAGAGGTTTGGTTGGTCAGAGGATTAACGAAGTCACAAGAATGAAAGCTCCTCAAAGGATTTCTGTCTGATGTTCAGAATAGGGTCCAGCACGTAGTAGATGCTCAGTGAATATTTGTGGGTTGTACAATGCAAGCATAGTGTGTCAAATGTCATTTCTAACTATTTTAATGAGAAGCCCAATAAGTTTATAGATTCTTGAATCTGTAAGGGATGGAAACTTGACATCTCAAGCCATTGCCATAGTCAGCATTTCAGTGCTCCTGCATCAAGCAGTTGGCTCACTCTTTCTTTCTTCAGCTACTTGCATTGGACTGAGCATGTGATGAGATGACAAGCCTCAGTGGTAGACGTCGGAGATGCAGATCAAGAGACAAGTTCAAGATCATTCCATTTCTGGTTACATGTGGATATCTCTAAGTGTGGCTGACTGTAGCCCACAAGGTTCCTCTGTCCATGGGATTTCCCAGGCAAGAATACTGGAGTGGGTTGCCATTTCCTTCTCCAGGGGATTTTCCTGGCCCAGGGATAGATCCTGGGTCTCCAGCATTGCGGGCAGACACTTTACCATCTGAGCCACCAGGGAATCCCGGTTTTACCGTAAGAGAGAGCTGTAATACTTTAAAAATATATTTGTGTTATTATTCATAATTTATTTTAAAAATAGTTATTTATAACCTCTTGTGCCAACCACTATACTGGTGACAGAGAAATACAGTGAATAAGATAGACATAGTCTCAATATTTCAGGCTGCGGAGATATATGGACAAAAAATAAGAATTAAATTCCATTGTAATTGGAGCTATGATGGAGGAAGCAGAGCAATCAGAGAGCATAAAAAGAGGATGCAAAACAAAGGAGGGAGATGAGGAAGACTGCCTGGAGGAAAGGATGTCTAAGCAGAGACAAGACAGAAGACTAGGAATTCACCAGCTGAACAGGAGAGGTAGAAACTGCAAGGCAGGGAATTCCTTGGGAGTTCCGGTGGTTAAGACTCCATGCTTTCCCTGCCAAGGGCCTGGGTTCAATCCTTGGTTGGGGAACTAAGATCCCACAAGCCACCTGGTGTGGCCAAAAAAGAAAAAAAAAGAAAATGCAAGATAGAAAGAGGAGCATGAACTAGAGCTAAGAGGCAGGAGAGAACAGGAAAGTGAATGTTCAGAAATGACTGGAACATGGAATATGTGAAGATCGGGAGGGACAAGGCTAGAACAGAAATCAGGTGCAAGATTACTGTAAACTACATCAAGGAACTGAGAGTAGTAGGATACTAAGGGAAGATTTTAAGGAAGTGAGTGGCAAGGTCAGGCTTGCATTAGGAAGTGTGTTACTATAAACTAAGCCTGAAAAGACAATGACCTCCACTAAAGAAGTAACAGTAAGAAAGGAAGGAAGTAGAATAGGTGGGTTTTGTTTTAGCTGTATTTCAAGTACCACTGAATTGTCCAAGTGAATACATCTACTGGGCAGTTAAAGCCAAGTAAAATCCATGGATCCCATATATAAATTTAGGAGCTCTGGTAATCATTGAGTATAAAGTAGAACACTGCAGCTGTATCAAAGATATTAAAAGAAACAGGTACGATGGATACTTTTTATTGTTCCATCATGAGCTTGAGTTGATTTAATATTCTATTTTGGCTTCCTGCCTTTACTTACTGTATAAAGACCTCTCCAAGGCTTGGTGTTTATTCTGCAGCAGATCCTATCTGCTAAACACTTCTACATCCTTTTCATTCCAGGCAGTTACCAGGGCTACATGTGAGAAGAGTGAAGGTGGCACTGAAGCTCACATTGTTTGCTAGAAACAACACAAACAACTAATGCGGTAAGTGTTTGGAGCAGGGTAACACCTAAACTCCTTTTACCGCTGCCACAGACACAGTCTCATAACTCCCTCTTCTGATCCTAATTCATCCTTGTGAAAACCTTCAGCTGTTCTAGGGAAGAGCCCAGCCTTGACTAGAATGATGGTATCCTCTGTCTGAACATAAGTTGGGTTGACCTGTATTGTTTAGAAAACGTGTTAGACCATCAGATTCAAACTTTAGTAAGCTTCTTTCAACTCCTAACTCCTCTGCATGCGTGGGCATACTGAGTCGTGTCCAACTCTTTGCAACACTATGCACTGTAACCCACCAAGCTCCTCTGTCCATGGAATTTTCCCTGCAAGAACGCTGGAGTGGGTTGCTGTTTTCTCCTCCAGGGATCCTTCTGACCCAGGGGTTGAATCTGCATCTCCTGTGTGTCCTGCACTGCAGGCATATTCTTTACCTCTGAGCCTCCAGGGAAGCTCCAAATTCCTCTGTATCCCCCACTTTTGGAAAGCACTAAACTGGTTTTAAATATAGAGAGGCACCAAACCTCTCTATATTTCAGTTTATATCTCAGTTACTCAGATATTGAGGTAAGTACAGACAACATTTTTTTTTTCATGTAAACCTCACAGTGATCCTAGAAAGGATGCTGGGGTTTTAAGAGGTTAAATAGCTTTCCCAAGCTCATGGAGCCCACATTCTTTAGCTATAGTGGTTCCCATTTTCTATTATCTTACTCTTTATGGTAACAATAATTACCACAAAGACAATTAACATGTTGCTGCTGCGTAGTTGCTTGAGTCGTGTCCAGCTCTGTGTGACCCTATGGTTGCAGCCAGTCAGGCTCCTCTGTCCATGGAATTCTCCAGGCAAGAATACTGGAGTGGGTTGCCATGCCCTCCTCCAGTGCATCTTCCCAACCCAGGGATTGAACCCAGGTCTGCTGCACTGCAGGCAGATCCTTTACCGCTGAGCCACCAGCGAAGCCTAATTAATATATACCAAGCATTTCTTATGCCCTAGAAACTCAATGAAACACCTGACATAAATTTTGGCATTTAATCCTCTCAACAATTTTATGAAGTGTTGGGTTGGCCAAAAAGTTCCACATTTCTTGTGCAAATGTCTGAATGATCTTTTTGGCTACCTCAATACTATAGTCTCCAATCTTAAGATAAGGATTCTGAAGCCTATAAAAGTTGTCACTTTTTGACTGCACACAGGTGATAAGTGGCAAAGCCAGGATTTGAACACAAAAGCCTGGCTCCAGAGTCCTCACTGTAGTAATCACTACACTTTGGTCAGGGTAGCCTCTGATGTCCCTCTTCTACTACCTAACCCGGGCTGCCACCTATGCAATGATTCAGTGATTTGTTCCTATACCATGGGGTCTTATGATTTTATTTCACACAAGTTACATCATTAAAATTATAGGTTTTGAATGGTTGTGTTGAGTTCATCTGGTTTAACAAATTTTGTCTAGCTTAAGCTCTAGAAGCAGCTAAGAAAGAAGAAGCAGGTTGAGCCAGTCACAGGTTGGCCCAGGACAAAGGTGAGGCCAAGAGATTTATTTTTCAACCCTGAAGGTACATGGAAAGAGCTGAGTCTTGGCTTTCCCTCCACAGCTAGGAGAGCTTAGTACCTTCCCAAGTAGCAGAAGCCACCTTTACCAGCAGGAGTCTCTGCTCCACAAAGCAATATTCTCCTTGGCTCTATTTTTGGCTCCAGAAACATGGAGCTGGCTGGATTACCTTTGCAGTGCTCAGGAGGAACTCTAGAGCCCAGATTTATCAGGAAAACAAAATAAAATAACATTTCATCTTTTTCTGGCTTTTTAAGGATTTTTTCAAAAATATCCTGAGCTTGAAAAGTGAAAGTCGCTCAGTCATTTCCGACTCTTTGTGACCCCATGGACCACACAGTCCATGGCATTCTCCAGGCCAGAATACTGGAGTGGGTAGCCTTTCCCTTCTCCAGGGGATCTTCCCAACCCAGTGATCAAACCCAGGTCTCCTGTATTGCATTAACCAGCTGAGCCACAATGGAAGCCCAAGAATATTGGAGTGGGTAGCCTATCCCTTCTCCAGGGGATCTTCCCGACCCAGGGATCAAACTAGGGTCTCCTGCATTGCAGGAGGATTCTTTACCTACTGAGCTATCAGGAAGCCCATCCCTAGCACCATGCTACCCAAAGTCTTCAAGCTAATGCACAAAACTTGGAAATGAACACTTGGCTTGCTTTTTTGTACCTGCCCCCTAGCTGTCTGGTAGTCCTCACCGCATACTATGATAGCCCTCATAGTACCTATGTATTGCACTTCAAGCCCCTCATTCAGGTCTATTCATTCTGAAGATTCTGAACTCTTCTCTAGACCTCCTTTCCTTCATGCCAAGGTGTCCCTGATAATGCTAGAATTTTTGAGAATTAGATAACAGGCAACTCAAAACAATATAGTACCTTACCTTCCCAGTATAGAAAAGTATTTGACGAATATGGAATAAATGGATCAGCTACAGTACAACTTGGTTGCTGGAAAATAGAAGTAAAGAAAGACTGGAAGGATGAAAAAGGAAAGAGGTAAAGAAAAAAAGGGAAGTTGTTAGTAAGCTTTCTCTATATGGTGTAATATATGCTTTCACATGTTTCTCTCTTAATAGTACCCTTAGGCAGCCTCCTTGAACCACACCAGTGAGCATGAACTTTGATTTATTGAGAAAGTTCGGAGAGCCCTGGGTTTCTGGTGTTAATACATCAGGTATTTTAACAATCCCTGTATAAGATTATCTGATATACATAAGAGAAAGAAGTATAAATGAAGCTTTATGTTCATCCTAATTCTTTTCCTCTGCCCTACCAACTTTTATGTCCAAATATGTCCCTCCCAGGCACACACCTCAGCCCTGAATTTACTGACAAAGCCTCTGCAGCCTGTGAGTGGGAAGGCTGAGACAAAGTGTAAGGAGAGGAAACAATGAATGATCAGCTTGGCTGGTGACAGATTGTTGCCACAGCAGCAGAATCTGCAGAAGTTTAGATGCAGTTCTGCAGATCTGAAGAGATCTTGAGAACAAGAGAAGGAAAAGAAAATGTGTCCATCTTCAGTAGCTCCTTAACGAGTCCAATCTTCACATGTGGTTGTCACAAGGCAACAAGACAGTCCCATGCAGTCCAAACGTTTGTGGTAGTCAGTAGTGTGATTGGAGTTGTGTGAGAACAGCTGCCTGCTCGGGAAAAGCTCTCTTACTGTGCCTGAAATGTTCTATTCATTCACCAAACCTTGATGATTTCCCAGTTTCAACATCATCATATCAGGGCAACCATATTGTAGCAGTTAGGTGCTCACATTTGAGTGATTTGAATAGAAAAGGGATTGATTAAAGGCTAAGAGTTGGACTGTAAAGAAAGCTGAGTGCCAAAGAATGGATGCTTTTAAACTGTGGTGTTGTAGAAGACTCTTGAGAGTCCCTTGGACTGCAAGGAGATCCAACAAGTCCATCCTAAAGGAAATCATTCCTGAATATTCATTGGAAGGACTGATGCTGAAGCTGAAACTCCAATCTTTTGGCCACCTGATGTGAAGAACTGACTCATTTGAAAAGACCCTGATGCTGGGAAAGATTGAAGGCAGGAGGAAAAGGGGTCAACAGAGGATGAAATGGTTGGATAGCATCACTGACTCAATGGACATGAGTTTGAGCAAACTCCGGAAGTTGGTGATGGACAGGAAAGCCCAGCATGCTGCAGTCCATGGGATCGCAAAGAGTTGGACATGACTGAGCAACTGAACCGAACTGAACTGAAAGGCAAAAGGGGGAAGAGAGTGATGTCAGCAAGATGTTGGACTAAAAAGCTTCCGGCCCTCCTTCCCCACAGAGGCACCAAGTTAATGATACATGGACCAGAATACCTCTTTGAGAACTCTAGGGACCAGTCAAGAAGCCACAGCACCCAGGTCACTGTGAAACAAGGAGAGCTTTCAACAACAGGGGTAGGTAAATTTACAGCATTTGGCATACCCATCCCTGTCCTTCCTCTGTGCAGCATAGAGCTGAGCAACTGGGAAACCTCTCAGACCAAGACTCCCTTTTAATATGGAGTCAAAAGAGTGGGCCATATGTCTAGCATTCTGAAGGACTGGTTTCTATCTAGCCTGACTTGGACCACTGAAGGCACTTGTACCAGCGTTTGCAAACTGCTGAAAACAGAAGCAAGCAGTGTTAGAGCTGCAGAACCACAGGCAGACACCAGGAGGAGCAACAGGTCAGAAAAGGTTTGAGATTTCCTACAACTTGCAGCGGCGCTGACTGGTGAGCACACAAAGACTAGGAGAGGTGGTTATTCTTTTTAAATCCTAGCAAAATATTATAAGGCACACAAAGAACATTGGAAACATGGACCAATTCCATAATAAAAGTAAAACTCCAGAAACCCACTCTGAAGAAACACAGAATTATGAGCTGTCGTAATTATCATTAACCGGTATAAAGATGCTCTCAGTGAGGTAAAAGAGAACACGAGCAGAAGACTAAATGAAATCAGGAAATGATGCCTAAACAATATGAGAATATCAACAAAGAGAAGCTATAAAAGAAGAACCAAACAAAAATTCTGGAGTTCGAAAATGCAAAAGTACTGAAAAATTCATTCAGTTCAGTTCAGTTGCTCAGTCATGTCTGACTCCATGTCCCCATGGACTGCAGCATGCCAGGCTTCTCTGTCCTTCACCATCTCCCGGAGCTTGCACAAACTCATGCCCATTGAGTCGGTGATGCCATCCAACCATCTCATCCTCTGTCATCCCCTTCTCTTCCTGCCTTCAATCTTTCCCAGTATCAGGGTGTTTTCCAATGAGTCAGTTCTTCACATCAGGCGGCCAAAGTATTTGTCTAAAAAGTCATTAGAGGAGTTCAATATCAGATTTGACAGGCAGAAGAAAGAGCCAATGAACTTGAAGATAAATCATTTGAAACCATTGATTCAGAAAAATAAATAAAAAAAAAACAAACGAAGAAAACCAAAGATAAGGTACTTAATGTTCACTACCTGCAGGAGTAATATACATATTAGGGATCCACAGAATAAGAGAGAGAAGTTGGCTGAAAGCTTATTTGAAGAAATAATGGCAAAACTTCCCAAATCTGAGGAAATAAGTGAACATACAGATTCAAGAAGCTGAAAGAAATCAGTTCGGATAAATCTAACAAAAACCACATTGAGCTTCGTTGCAATCAACTGTCTAAACTCAAAGATAAAGAGAGAATCTTGAAAGTGGCAACAAAAGACAGTTTGCAACACGCAAGAGAGCTTTCATTAAGATTATCAGCAGATTTCTCAGCAGATACTTTCCAGGCCAGAGCAGAGTGGCATCATATACTCAAAGTACTGAAAGGAAAAAAAAAAAATCTATCAACCAAGAGTACCATATTCATTAAAACTATCCCACAAAAATTAAGGAAAAACTAAGCCTCTCCCAGATAAACTGAAGCTAAAGAAGTTTATTGCTACTAGACTTGCTCCACAAAAATTATTAAAGAGTCCTTCAAGTTGAAACAAAGGAGAACAGACAGCAACACAAAGATGTATGAAAACATAAGATTTTCCAGTAAAGGTAAATACATGGACAAATATATTAATAGTAACCTGCACTATTGTAATTTAGGTACACAGAACTTAAATGACAAAAACATTTTAAAGAGAACTATAGATCTGTATTAAAATATATATATAATACCAAAAAATATAGTGTGATATCAGTAACATAAAGTGGAGTGGTAAGGCTGTAAAACAGCAGAATTTTTGTGTGCAATTGAAGTTGTATCAGTTTCAAATAGAATGCTATCACTTTAAGATGTTTTTGTAATTGTAGTGATAACTACAGGAAAATGTTATGGGAGATACCTAGTCAAAGTCACAAAACCAAAAATGGAATGGTGATTACCAGGGTCTGGAAAAGGGGGAGGAAAGTTGTTTAATGGGTATAGAATTTCAGATTTACAAGATGAACAAGGTCTGGGGATCTGCATTAGAACCATATAAGTATACTTAACACATCTGAACAATACACATAAAAATGATTAAGATGGTAAATTTTATCCTTTTACCACAATAGGAAAAGGGCTATGCGTGTGAAGGGAAAGTTCATGTTTAATGGGTATAAGTTCCAGTTTTGCGAGATGAAAAGAATTTGGGAGATGGATGGCAGTGGTGCTTGCACAACAATTTGCATGAATGTAATGCCACTGAACTGTGCACATAAAACTGGGTAAGATGGTAGGACAAAGAATCCACACAGGCACAACCTCACACACCAACATCAGAGCAGGTCTCAGCACTTGACTGAATAGACTACCGTCAAGCAGATAGAATTCGAGAGTAAAAAGGCTGCGAATAGCTCCAAATACTTGCCCTTTTAACAAGGCTTCCGTCATAGCTCAGTCGGTAAAGAATCTGCCTGCAGTGCAGGAGACCTGGGTTCTATTCCTGGTTTGGGAAGATACTCTGGAGAAGGAAATGGCAACCCACTCCAGTATTCTTGTCTAGAAAAGCCCATGGATAGAGGAGCCTGGCAGGCTACAGTCCATGGGATCACAAGAGTTGGACATGGCTTAGTGACTAAACCACCACAATTAACAAGAAATGTTACCATTAATGACTTAACATCTTAGAACAATATTTATAATAGGGGCATGACAGAATGGGCTTCTCTGGTGGCTCAGATGGTAAAGAATTTGCCTGCAATGAAGGAGACCTGGGTTTGATCCCTGGGTTGGGAAGATGCCCCGGAGAAGGGAACAGCAACCCATTCCAGTATCCTTACCAAGAGAATTTCATGGACAGAGGAGCCTGGTGGGCTATAGTCCATGGGGTCACAAAGAGCCAGACACGACTGAGAGAATAACACACACACACACACACACACACACACACACACACAAACACACACGACAGAATACAGAATCTTACTCTAATGGTTCATCTGAAAAGACTTTTAATACAGAGACTACTTACAAAAGTATGGGCATGATTATTAGAATCAAGAAAGAATGTTGAAGCTACCACAGATCATCAAGAAAAGGAAGATACTGGGGCAAAAAGCAGAAATTGTGTTTGCTGTTGTTCTGCAGTCACCAAGTTTGGACTGCAACCTCGTGGACTAACAGCAGGCCAGGCTCCTCTGTCCCTCAGTATCTCCCGTAGTTTGCTCAAATTCATATCCATTGAGTCGGTGATACTATCTAACCATCTCATCCTCTGCCGCCTCCTTCTTTTTTTACTTTCAATCTTTCGCAGCATCAGAGTCTTTTCTAGTGAGTCGGCTCTTCGCATCAGATGGTCAAAGTATTGGAACTTCAGCTTCAGCATCAGACTTTTCAATGAATATTCAGGATTGATGTCCTTTAAGATTAACTAGTTTGATCTCCTTGCAGTCCAAGGGACTCTTGAGAGTCTTCTCCAGCAGTACAATTCAAGAGCATCATTTCTTTGGTGCACAACCTTCTCACATCTGTACATGACTACTGGAAAAACCATAGCTTTGACTAAAAAGAACTTTGTCAGCAAAGTGATGTCTCTGCTTTTTAATACACTGTCTAGGCTTCTCATAGCTTTCCTTCCAAATAGCAAGTGTCTTTTAATTTCATGGCTGCAGTCACTGTCCAGTGATTTTGGAGCCCAAGAAAAGAAAATTTGTCACTGCTTCCACTTTTCCCCCTTCTATTTGCCATGAAGTGATGGGACCAGATGCCATGATCTTAGCTTTTTGAATGCTGTTTTAAGCCAGCTTTTTCACTCTCCTCTGCCAGAGTCCATTGACAGGTAGACCCAAGGAAAAGGGGCCACAGAATCATAACTACCATATTGTCAGGACACAGCCACCCCCCAAACCATGGTGCCTCAGGGAGGGAGAAAGTGGGAAAGAAATGTATTCCTTTATCTTCCCTCATCCTCCAGTCTCACGTTGGGGCTCTCCTCTGTGCAAATCCGACCAGAAGCAAGAGGGCAAAGGAGCCTGGTCAGTGCAGAGGTCAGCCTCCCAGAGCAAAGCTAGACAGAAATGCACAGCAAGTGGATGGTGAGGCATGGCACAGTATTAGAGAATTTCTAGATTCTTAAAGAATCTTTAAGGTTTTTCCTTAAAGATTCTAAGGATCCTAAGACAGTCCACCAGGAAGTCTGTGTAAATCCTCTTTACTTTTCTAACTGATGTACCAAAACCTCCAAAGGCAGCAAAAAGCATGGCCTCTGGAGTCAGGCAGGCCTGTTCCCCACTTCCAAGTTGTGTGACCTTGGGCAAATTACCTAACTTCTGAAAACAGGTTTCTTCTTTGTAAAGCAAGCATCCTAATAACAGCCTCATGAGGTTGTGGTGAAATTAAAAAATAAATACAGAGGTGAGGAGACTGGGCCCCTCCCTGACAGGGAGCTGTTGACCTAGTTAAGCATGGACAATTTGGTCACCAGATTCACAGTGCTACCTGAATTCCCAATTAGTTGAGTGGTTCATCAAAACACCTTTGTTTCTACTTAAACACCCATCAACTGATGCCTGGTAAAAAAACATTCTGATACATCTGTACAAACAAATACTGTATAAGTATATTTTAAAATCTGGTAGTTCTATACGCACATTGTATTTGAAATACAATGATTTCCAGATAATACTTATAATTTAAGACAGATAGGGAAATAGGTAGATAGGTTGATAGATTATCTCTGGAGCAATTCACAAGGACAAATAACACTGGATACCATTGGGAAGGATTTGGGAAGACTGAGTTCAGGGGTAAAAGGAAATTTTAATTTTTATTATATAATCTTGATACCAAAAGTATTTTGAGTTGGTATCTTATATTCTTCTGTTTATTCCATTTCCCCACAACCATTACACAATGCCTAGTAGGTACACAACAAGGAGATCGAACCAGTCAATCCTAAAGGAAATCAACCCAGAATATCCATTGGAAGGACTGATGCTGAAGCTGAAGCTCCAGTACTTTAGCCACCTGATGTGAAGAACCAACTCATTGGAAAAGATCCCAATGCTGGGAAAGATTAAGGGCAAGAGGAGAAGAGGGTGACAGAGGATGAGATGGTTGGATGGTATCATTGACTGAATAGACATGAGTCTGAGCAAATTCTGGGAGATAGTGAAGAACACGGAAGCCTGGTGTGCTGCAGTCCATGGGGCCACAAAGAGTCAGACATCACTGAGTTACTGAACAACAACAACAATACTAGGTGCTGGGAATACAAAAAAAAAAAAAGACACTATCCCTACTTGCGAGCAGCTCTAGCCTAGGTGACAAAAAAAGCAAGTAGAGAACCATTATGCAATGTAATGTATGGCCTATCTGATTTTCCTTATTCAAAACTTGAAGACACACACACACACTCACCAATCGCCCCTTAAACTCCTTTTTCAATGCATGTATCACATTCTAACATCCTATATATTTATTTACTTATGATATTTCTTGTCAGTTTTCTCCCCTTCCTTGAAGCTGAAAATTTTTGCCTGTCTTGTTCCCTGATATGTCTCCGATGCCTGAAATGGCAAAATTTTTCAGTGGATGACTGTTGAACTAATGTTGAATGAATAAATGTTATGTAATATAAAAGTATTAAGAAGAAGCTATCGGAACACAGCAGAGGAACACCAAATGTATACATGGAGGTCAGTAAGGCTTCACAGCAGAAGAGACATTTGTCCTAAGTCTTGAAGCAAACGTGAGTGACACTGGCTGAAAGACCTAATGTTCAAAGAGCAAGTAAATGAGAAAGACAGAAATGAAACATACAGGGAACTGGAATTCCAAAGGTATAAAGGTATGAAGGAATGGCAGTAGAGAAAACTGAACATATGGCAACAAATATGTGTTCCTGTTAACTGTTTATGTTGGTGAGGCAATGGTTTGTTGAAGACTTGTTATAGTATTCTTTCTTCTATGTATGTTTAATTTTTTTTTTCACAATACAAAGCTAATAAATGAATAAGGGGCTTCTCTGGTGGTCTAAGGGTTAAGACTCCATGCTCCTGGTCCCTGGTTGGGGAATTCAGAGCCTGCAAAGATCCTGCCTGCCACACCTTGCAATCAAAATAAATAAAAAGTTTTAAAAGAAAATAAACCTTTGTAAAAGAAAAAAAAGAATAAATGAGCAAGCAAACCACTTTTGGAAAGTATAAAAATGTTTTCTAGGGACTTTTGAGGAGTATAAAAATGCTTTTCTAGGCAAGGGAACATGACTGGTTACCAGCCACAAGTAATAGCAGCTAAGCTAGGGTGGCAGCAAGTGGTAGGTGAAAAAGGTAAATACCTTAGAGGAACACATAAGTCCGTAGTTTTTCAATTGTAAATGACAACTCAAGATTAAGTGTGAAAGGGAATTTTTACTGGTTCACACACTAGGAAGTCCAGGGAAGTATCTGGGCAATAAAAACTGCTGGATCTATAGCACAGGGAACTCTCCTCAATGCTCTGTGGTGACCTAAATGGGAAAGAAATGTATAAACAAGTGGATATATGTATATGTATGATATATGTATATCAGTATATCTGTATACTGATTCACTTTGCTGTACAGCAGGAAACTAAGCAACATTATAAAGTAACTATACTCCATAAAAATTTTTAAATGAAAAAAAAAAAACTGCTAGATCTAAGAACTTCACGGATAACACTAGATCTTTGTCTCTCCCTTAAATCCTTTTTGCTTCTGTTCCAATTCAGTTTTCAGATAGGATTTCCCTAGATTGTAAGAAAGATGGCTATCGATTGCCCCCACCTCAAATCCTCCCAACTTAAAGAGCCACTGTCTCCTAATGTCTATATAACTCTCAGGGAGAATTCTAACTCTCTTCTTGGGTCATGTGCTCCTCCCTAACCAATCACTATGGGGTAGAGAGATGGAATAATATGACTGGCCAGGCGAGGAAGAGGCACTAGCTGGAGAGGATGGAGGCTCAGACACTCTTTATGGTGTACTGAGCGCCCAATTCCAGTATGAGGGAAGGGGAGTTCCCCTACACCAACAAGCAGTTCTTGAGACACCAGCTGGGTGTCTACAATTAAGCTCCATTCTGACACTGTCTACCCAGAGATAGCATCAGATTCTACAGGCCCTACAAGACTGCCACACACAGGCCAGCCCCTCCCTCCCATTTCAGATGCCACTCACAATTCCAGGTTGTTATCTGTGCTTCTTACTAACTGGCTATAAATCAAAGGTTGCTGTGATCCCCCTCCCCACGTCTCCTCCTGTTTGATTATTTGCCAGAGAGGTTCACAGAACTCAGAAAATCCACTTACTGTTTAGATTACTGCTTTACTATGAAAGGACACAACTCAGGAACAGCCAAATGGTAGAGATGCATACGGCAAGATGTGTGGGAGGAGCATGGAGTTCTCTTCAGGCATTCTATTCTCCCCAAATCTCCATATGTTCAGCAACCCAGAAGCTCTCTGAACCCTGAACCCTGTTTTTTTATGGAGGCCTCATTACCCAGAAAAGATGAACTAAATGAGTAACATCAGTGATTGGACTCCAGCTCCAACTCCTCTCCCTTTCCCCAGAGGTTGGAGGTCTGAGGACTGAAAATTCCAACCCCCTAATCACATGGTTGATATTTCTCCTGGCAATCTTGATTCCAGCTTGTGCTTCATCCAGCCTGGCATTTCGCATGATGTACTCTGCATATAAGTTAAATAAGCAAGGTGACAATATACAGCCTTGAGGTACTCCTTTCCCTATTTGGAACCAGTCTGTTGTTCTATGTGCGGCTCTAACTGTTGCTTCTTGACCTGCATATGGATTTCTCAGGAGGCAATTGCCAGGAGAAATATCAATAACCTTAGATGCAGATGACATCATCCTTATGGCAGAAAGTGAAAAGGAACTAAAGAGCCTCTTGATGCAAGTGAAAGAGGGGAGTTAAAAAGCTGGCTTAAAACTCAACATTCGAAAAACAAAGATCATTGCATCCGGTCCCATCACTTCATGGCAAATAGATGAGGAAACAATGGATACAGTGACAGACTTTATTTTCTTGGGCTCCAAAATCATTGCAGATGGTGACTGCAATCATGAAATTAAAAGACGCTTGCTCCTTGGAAGAAAAGCTATGACCAACCTAGAGAGCATATTAAAGAGCAGAGACAACACCTTGCTGACAAAGGTCCATCTAGTCAAAGCTATGGTGTCTCCAGTAGTCATGTATGGATGTGAGAGTTGGACTTGAGAGTCCCTTGGACTGCAAAGAGATCAAACCAGTCAATCCTAAAGGAAATCAGTCCTGAATATTCAAAGGAAATAAGTTCTGAATATTCATTCAAGGGACTCTCAAGAGTCCTCTCCAACACCACAGTTCAAAAGCATCAATTCTTCTGTGCTTAAATAAGTTCCAAAAGTCATCTCATTAACATAAAAAAAGACACCTTCATTGCTCTCTTCAGTCAGGAAATTTCAAGGTCGTAGGAACTCTGTGTCAGAAACAGAGATAAAGATCAACTGTATATTTCTTGTTATACATCATAATGTCACAGACACTGTGATTGACAGCTCTACCAGGACCCCATGGAACAGGGGAAGGAAGAATCCCCTAAGGAAGACATGCTGACAGACCCAAATAACTGACGTCATAGCCCCTGTGGAGGGCTACAGTTGATAGCGGAAATGGGAGGATTGAGGGGTGCAGAATGGATTGAGTAGTAGGAGAGGGTAAGGATAGGCAGAGAGGGTTTGTTTTTCTAAACAAGACCAGACTGAACTAGACTGTGATAGAGGAATTACTTGTTGGGGTGGCAGTGGGGGATGAAAATATGAAACTCACATTAGCCTCATGTGGTTAATACTACATCTGAGCATGAAATAGTTAAAAATCTCCCACTTTCCCACAGAGGGATTTTTGAAGGTTGAATATGGATTAAAAGCTGGTAATGAAAATGTTGTAATTTTCTCAGGTAAATTGTGAAGTTGAATGCAATTAGAAAAACATCCCCCAAAATAGCATTGGTTTTGTTGGCATGGGACCAAGCCCTTGAACAGCTTAGATTAGTATGAAGAAGATTCAAATATATGTCTTTCACATATGCTTAAGAAACTGAGCTGAAGGAAGAGAAAAAAGCAGCACATGCCATCTGTTTAGGAGGTATGAAAGCTCCAGAGAGAGTTTGGAAAGAAAGGGAAGCTTCAGTCTTCTAAGACCAGGAGGCAGTGAGAAAGGCCGAGACGCAAAGAAATAGAAACAAGGTCAGGACCAAGGGCGGATGCAGAGCCTGAGGCCCGTAAAATCAGCAGGAGCACAGTGCCTTCTGCTATGCATCACACCAAATTCTTCCCATCAAAATCATCCATGAACATCTCTAAGAAATCTTGCAATGCGTCTCGGTAGTAATGAGCTACTACATTAGTAATAAGATCACCCATAGGATTCACTGTCCTATGTCCAGTGCTGGCCTGTTAGGAATGAAGGGAGAGGTTTTGATGACCTGGGGCCAAAGGACCTTGAAACCAACTGTGTAGCAGAAACACTACACAGTGTTCAGTGTTCTACACAGTGTTCAGTCTTCATCCTCCCCTGTGAAATCCATGAGCAAGCGATACATTCAAGGACCACCTACAGATGAGCAGGCCAAATATTATTTTCACCTGAATAGGTGCTCAATTTCTTAGTGCAGAGTTCTTTTGCAAAAACAAGATTGGAGCAAAGTAAAAGCCAATAGTAAAGGCTAGATGAGCCTTGCCCTCTCCATCGCATACCCAGATCTTCTCGTTCTCTGTCCTGCCATCAGTTCAGTTCAGTTGCTCAGTCGTGTCTGACTCTTTGTGACTCCATGGACTGCAGCACACCAGGCCTTCTTGTCCATCACCAACTCCCAGAGTTTGCTCAAACTCACGTCCATTGTGTTGGTGATGCCATCCAACCATCTCTTCCTCTGTCGTCCCCTTCTCCTCCCACCTTCAGTGTTTCCCAGCATCAGGGTCTTTTTCAGTGAGTCAGTTCTTCACATCAGGTGGCCAAAGTATTGGACCTTCAGCTTCAGCATCAGTCCTCCCAATGAATATTTAGGACTGATTTCCTTTAGGATGGACTGGTTGGATATCCTTGCAGTCCAAGGGACTCTCAAGAGTCTTCTCCAACACCACAATTCAAAAGCATCAATTCTTCAGCACTTAGCTTTCTTTATAGTCCAACTCGCACATCCATACATGACTACTGGAAAAACCATAGCTTTGACTAGACAGACCTTTGTCAGCAAGGTAATGTCTCTGCTTTGTAATATGCTATCTAGGTTGGTCATAGCTTTTCTTCCAAGGAGTAAGTGTTTCTTAATTTCATGGCTGCAATCACCATCTGCAGTGATTTTGGAGCCCAAAAAAGTAAAGTCTGTCACTGTTTCCACTGTTTCCCCATCTATTTGCCATGAAGTGATGGGGCTGGACGCCATGATCTTAGTTTTCTGAATGTTGAGCTTTAAGCCAATTTTCTCACTCTCCTCTTTCACTTTCAAGAGGCTCTTTATTTCTTCTCCACTTTCTGCCATAAGGGTGGTGTCATCTGCATATCTGAGGTTATTGATATTTCTCCCAGCAATCTCGATTCCAGCTTGTGCTTAATCCAGCCTCAGTTCAGTTCAGTTCAGTCGCTCAGTCATGTCCGACTCTTTGCAACCCCATGAATCGCAGCACGCCAGGCCTCCCTGTCCATCACCATCTCCCGGAGTTCACTCAGACTCGGAGTTCACTCAGACTCAGGATTTCTCATAATGTACTCTGCATATAAGTCAAATAAGCAGGGTGGCAATATACAGCCTTGACGTACTCCTTTCCAGATTTGGAACCAATCTGTTGTTCCATGTCCAGTTCTAACTGTTGCTTCTTGACCTGCATACAGATTTCTCAGGAGGCAGATCAATTGGTCTGGTATTCCCATCTCTTGAAGAATCTTGCACAATTTGTGGTGATGCCTCTAGTCAAAGGCTTTGGCATAGTTAATAAAGCAGAAGTAGATGTTTTTCTGGAATTTGTTTGCCCTGCCATACTGGGCCAGAAATGGAAGCAATAAAAAGTATGCTTGGCTATGCATCTGAGGAAGAGAAAACAAGATGGTCTGACCCCCAAGAGGAGGCTCTGACTTAGGAGGCCCATTCCCACTGCATGAAATAGACAAGAAAACTGCATGGAGGTTCAGAATCCTGCCCTTGTGAAGTGTGGACCAATTAATTTTCTGGAATCTGTTCAATCTAGTGAATATGTCTTCTCTGGGAGAAAGCAAAGGCCAGGAGAGAAGGAGAGAAATGGAACGTCCTTTCTTTTAAACACTTGCTTCCCAAAATGTGAGCCACAGACCATCAGTATCATGTTCCCCAGGTGGTTTGTTAGAAATACACTATTGGGTCCCACCCTAAACAGTAAAATCAGGGAAGTGCTTTTTAAAAAGATCTCCTGTGGAGTCACACGCATGTTAAAGTTTAGAAGCACTGAGTTTGTGAATCCTAAATCCAGGCCCAAATTGCCTGTCATTTGGATCTTCACTCACTTCCTAAGACAGTGCTCTGTGTATACTACTACTGCTAAGTGGCTTCAGTCGTGTCCGACTCTATGCGACCCCATAGACGGCAGCCCACCAGGCTCCCCCGTCCCTGGGATTCTCCAGGCAAGAACTCTGGAGTGGGTTGCCATTTCCTTCTCCAATGGATGAAAGTGAAAAGTGAAAGTGAAGTCGTTCAGTCGTGTCCGACTCTTAGCGACCCCATGGACTGCAGCCTACCAGGCTCCTCTGTCCATGGGATTTCCCAGGCAAGAACTCTGGAGTGGGGTGCCATTGCTCTGTGTATAGTCAATAGTTAATGAAAAGGGTGTTTGAGAAATTCTCTTTGGCACCTATTTAATTTCATTTGAAGGGAGGAGGCCATTTCTGAGAAACCAGCACACACTTATCAGAGAGTAGTTTAGACAGAGAGAGAAACATACTAAATACAAGCAAACAAAACAGTTCTAGACATACACACACAGCTCTGCAGAGTGGGACAGATGGGCATAGTAAGTTTCCTCTCACACAGTCCCCCCTCCCGTAACATTCCCTCCCTTCCTCACTCCTGCTCTCCTTCATCCAATCTAGTCCGAAGCTCTTATGTTGAGCTGTTTCCTACACAGAATAGTTACCATGTGTATTACATGTCTCTTGCTGCTTCGTCTCAAACCCAACACTGAAGAATGAGATGTTGGACCATTAAGCCAGGACACAGTAAAAACAGACAACAATTGGGCACATACTTCTCACATTTAAATATTGTGACTATCATGATCAAATTCACACCTTATTACTGAGAGTAACCAAACCCCAGGCTTGGATCTCCATCTAATATTTGCCTTTAGTAGCTCTTCCTACCTAAGCAGGAAGTTTAAAATGTACATAGCACATGGAACTTATTCAATATCCTGTGATAAACCATCATGGGATAGAATACCAAAAAAAGAATTTATATATGTGTATAGTCAGTCTGCTGTTCAGTAGAGACTGGCATGACCTTGTAAATCAACTGTACTTCAATTTAAAAGGGGCTTCCCTGGTAGTAAAGAATATGTCTGCGATGCAGGAGACCCAGGTTCAATCCCTTAGTTGGCAAGATCTGGAAAACAGAATAGCAACCCCCTCCAGTATTCTTGCCTGGAGAATCCCATGGACAGAGGAGCCTGGCGTGCTATAGTCCATGGGGTCGCAAAGAGTTGGACATGACTGAGTGACTAACACTTTCACTTTTTCAATTTAAAAAAATTTAGAAAAACAACTCAGAGTACACAACTCCCAGTATCTTCTCTTTGCTCTACCTGACACAATGCCGTAAAGTGAAAAGAGCCAGGGGTCAGCAAATATGGACTGAGTCTGCCATAACATTTATTATGGAATCTAATCATGATGGAATTTAATGAGTCATAATTAACGTTATAATCTGTTGAGTACTTACAAGGTACTTCACCACAATCCTACGAAGTAAACAGAATCCCTATTTAATGAGTAAGGATATTTGAAGTTTTCAGAAGTTGAATAACTTGCCCAGGAAGCAGCAAAGATAGAATTCCAACCTATACCTGTCTAAGTCCAAATCTTAACCACTAAACTAGTATGATCTCTCACTGATCAGAAACTACTACAAACTCACCGTGTGAGTAGAGAATCATTTTCCTTCTCTGGGGCTGTGAGGAGGATTAAATAAGATTAAAGATGTTCAAGCACTTAGAAAAGTAAGGTGCTGTAACATATAAGGTATAATTTAGTACATTAAGGCTGTGTCCAAATAAAAATCCTCAGTACTATATAAATGGCAACTAACATGTGAAAAATGTTCACCCTTGAAATTGGCGATATCCCAGTTCATTCAATACCCAGGTCTTATGTATCAAATTAGAAAATATTTTTTAAAGTTTAATCCTTCATGTTGGCAAGGATGTTGGGAAACTAGCATGTTCCTGGTGAGGGGTCAAGTACTACAATCTTTCTAAAAAGCATATTGAAAGTATGTTTCAAGACATTTTTAGATATTAACATAATTTCTTGTGAAGAAATACAAATTAGGACAAAAACTAAGTATGAATAGAGTTAGTTAAGAGCATAGATACTACAGCCAGACTGCTTGGATTTAAATGCCAGCTCGACTTCTTTTTTAAAAATTTTTATTTATTTATTTGTCTGTGCTGGGTCTTAGTTGCAGCATGGGGGATCTGGTTCCCTGACCAGGGACCCAACCCCAGCCTCTCACATTGGAAGCGAGGAGTCTTAGCCATTGGACCACCAGTGAAGTCCCCCAGTTCTATTTATCAGCAGTGTGACCTTGGGCGAGTCTCTGTGACCTGGTGTCTAAAATGGGGATAATAACAACACCTATTTCACTGGATTATTATAAGTGGTATCTGTTATTTTTATTATCTCAGTGTTCTTTATAATAGCAAACACTTGGAGTCCATCTATTTGGCCACAGAAAATGATTAAATACACTATGCTACAAACACAAAAGGAATATTACGAAACCATTAAAAAACAAGACTTTTAAAAGCTATTTAATTACATATAACATAAAGTAAAAAGAACAGGAAACTGTATATATCATCCCATACCACTCATGTTTGTTAAAAGAGCACTTTGTACAAATATATATGCTTAGAAAAAACAGAGAGGAATGATATTGAAATATTAACAAAGAATATACCTGGGTGACAGCATAGAGTGGGGGTTTCTTTGTACGTTTCTGTACTTTGCAAATCCTCCAGAGCAGGGTTTTTCACACTCTTCATAAGCATATGAATCATCTGGTGATCTTGAGAATAGATCTGGGTCAGCAGATCTGGGATTTTGCAGATTCTTCAGTTCTAACAGGCTCCAAAGTGATGCGGATGCTACTGGCCCAAGGCCTCCACTTTGAGTAGTTAGGTTTTGGAGCCGGAGTCTTCAAACTTGACTGTGCATCTGAATCAAGGTGGGAGTAGGGGTCAAAATACAGATTATGGGATCCCATGCCTAGAGTTTCTGATTTTAGTAGGTCTGGAGTGAGACCCTAGAGATGGCATCTCTATTTTCCGGGTGACACTGATGCTGCAGGTCTGGAAACCGTGCTTTGAAAACCAGTGATGTAAAATACATACATCTTTTTCTCAGCATCATAAAGGAGGCAGGAGCACTCAAAAACAGGCCGCCCTTCTCCTCTGTTTACAAAATCAGATGCAACCCCTTCAAATGCTTCCATAATCTAACCCAATCATTTTCAGTTACTTCTGTTTAGACCATTAAACTCAAACCAGTAATGCCGTAAACATCCCTACGATTCCGAACATCAGGACCTCTGCTGTTTCCTCACTGTGGTTGAGATGTCATTTTCTTGTATTTCCTCAGGATCAGATCTTACCCATCCTTCAAGGCCTCAGATGTTTCCTGCACAAAGCTTCTCTTCCTCGGGGCTCCACAGGACTTTCTTTTCCTTCTGGCGACATTTACCAATTTCTACCTGGCAGAGTCAGTATATGGATGGGTGGTTTATCTCCTCCAATGGACTGGGAGTTAGTTAGAGAGCAGGATAGTCCCTTCCTGGACTATCTTTGCCCCTTGACCTCAGCACATCCCCAGCAGACAGCCAGGGCAGTCTGAAAGAATGAATGAAGTAAGGGATGGAACCTTCCGAGGCAGGGCAGAACTGCCCTGTAAATGGAAACTAGGACACATGCCCAGCCTCGATGACCAACAGTAACAGGTGTTTTCCATCTCTGATGTCTGTGATTCATTCTGCACTGCTGCCTGCACACCCAGGCGTCAGCACACTGCAGCTCTCAGAATATACAACGCCCTACAGGGCGAAGTGCCCGCTATGTTCTGGGCGCCTGGGCAGCCACACACGGGGACACATCTCAGTGACAACCTGCATCCACAAAAAAAGAGGCCTTGCCACCTTAAAGTTATCAACACAAAAATATTAACACAGCTCCTGGTTCTTACTGCAAAGAACCAGGAGCTGCGGCTTGTGCCTACGTCCCTTGCTTCCCACCGTACCTGTCCGTTTCGTTTTAAACAAATCTGTTGAGGGTGGGTCTGCATGTGCTTCACAGCCCAGGGTCCCCCATCCCTACAAACACACCCACACACACACATTGACAATACATCCCTACACACGCACATGCACACACACACACACTGACAATACATCCCTACACCCGCACACACACACACACTGACAATACATCCCTACACACGCACACACACACACACTCACAATACATCCCTACACATGCACACACACTCATAATACATCTCTACACACACTCATGATACATCCCTACACACACACACAGACAATACATCCCTACACACACACACACTCACAATATATCTTCCCCACACACTCACAGTACATCCCTACACACACACACACACACACACTGANCGACAATCCCGGCCAAGCCCCTCGGGCCCCCGACCCCCGGCACCGCTAGCCCCGGAGCGCGCCGGGGCCAGGTCGCCGCCGACCGCAGGTTGCGGGAGGGGAGGAGGGCGAGGCGGAGGGCGGGCGGCGCGGGAGTGGGGGAGGGAGGGCGGAGGGAAGGAGGGGAAGGCAATCCGAGGAGGAGGAGGAGGAGAGAGCAGCCTCCCGCAGCTGGCGAGGAGAATGGGAGTGCGGGACGACGGACCGCCGCGGGGTGTCACGGCCGCGGCCGAGCTCTCCAGGCGCGGGGCCGGCGCCCGCCGCGTTTAAACCCGGCAGGGCGCGGCGGCGCCGGGCGGCGGCCGAATGGAAAGGAAGGGCTCGGCGGCCGGAGCCAAGGGGAACCCGAGTCCGCCCGCGGCCGGTGAGGCGCAGCGGCCCCAGCCGCCGCTGTGCGTCCCGGGCGGCGGCGGCGGCGGAGGGACCCCGGCGCGGGGCCAGGCTGGGGCGGCGGCCGAGCCCGCCGAGTTCATCCGGCGCGCGCACGAGTTCAAGAGCCAAGGGGCGCAGTGCTACAAGGATAAGAAATTCCGCGAAGCCATCGGCAAATACCACCGAGCGTTGCTGGAGCTGAAGGGGCTGCTGCCGGCCGCCGGGGAACGGGAACGGGACTCGCGCGGGGCCTCCCCGGCCGGGGCCCCCAACCCCGGCCGCCTCTCGGAGGAGCAGAGCAAGACGGTGGAAGCCATCGAGATCGACTGCTACAACAGCCTGGCAGGTGAGCTGCACCGCGCCGCGCCGCGCTCCCGGCCCCTCCTTCCTCTGCCCTCCCCGGCTCCAGCCCGGAGCTGGTCCCTATTCTCCAGCCCGGGTCCTCCGGTCACCGCGCCGCGCCCCGCACTCCCTCGTGGGGACCGTGCCGTTCCGGGAAGGAGAACCCAGGAGCGGGGGGACGCTTTGGAAAAAGTGTTACTTTTAGGATTAAACCTTTTGAAACTCGTGGTCATCCCGCATTCCTCCCCCGCATCCTCGTAAATCTCGCCTATAAATAGCTGGACGGACAGATGGGGACCCAGCCGGCCTGGCGGCGACTGCTGCTACTACTGCTCACCAGTGGACCCGGGTCCAAATGCGGGAAGGGGCACCCGGGGTGGGCCACCCGCACCCACTGCATACCCAGTGGCTGCTGGCCTCGGGGATCTTTGGCACCAGAGCTGGCCCTCACCTTCCCCCCCAGCTGACCGCATCTCTGAGTCAAGTCCTTGCCTGAGTCCCTTTGGCCCCAGTGGCAAAGGGCAGTTTGCTACGATGCTTTCAGCATCTCAAGCAAAATGGATTCCAAAATGCACTTTCTTCTCTCCGAGCTCTGCTGGGGCCTCGGTTGCCAGGTGAAGAGAGCAGTCTCAAAGGGAAACTAGTTCAAGGTTGGGCTTGAGCTGCGCTACATTCTCACCCCCCGCCCGCCCCCCACTCCGTGTAGCACTGGTTCTCACTCCAGCTGGCTGCTAAGCTTTGAGGAAAAGGGAGTCCTTTTATTGGGATAAGAAATTCCCAAGTACACTTTGGAGATTAAGGTCAAAGTCGGGCATTTTTAAAAATTAACTTCGGCACAGGAAATTTTAAAGTCTCCAAAAACGGAGGAGTCTGGGTCATTCCAGGGCCTTCCTGAGAGAAGGTGGAAGAGGTTGGCAGAGGCCTTATATTCAAAAAGCACTCTTTGGTCTTCTCGCACCCCATCTGGTGGGATTTGGGAATGACCCCCCTCCTCTGATCGAATTAAAGGCCATCACTCCCGGTCCCTAACCCTTGAAGTTGCCCAAACTCTTTAGCTCTGGACTGTTGGAGCAGAGTTAGGTGAGGAGAATGGGTGTGGCTGTGGATGGTGGATTTGTCTGGAGGCCAGACAGTTGGGGGATGAAAAATATATGTGGATAATTGTGCTCTATTTCTAAGTGTCAGTCAGCTCTGTTCCCTTGGATGTCTCTAGTGCCTGCCTACCTCTGCTTCCATAAAGCCATATCCAGTGTCATCTTTAATCAGGCAGAGCAAGGCACTTTGTAATTTGTTAAATAGTTTACCAACGTAAAGGATTAATAATGATAGTAGTAGTAGCAACGGTGGGGATGGTGCTGCTGATGGCAGTCCTTCTGGTAATTGCAGCAGGTAAAGTAGTAGTAATATGGCATAGATGTATTTCAGTCAATCACAAGGCACATTGTTATTCCCTTCCTTTTCCCGCAAGTCTCTGGCATATTCACTACTGCCTGATGAATGCAAAGGGCAGAGTGGCCATGGGTGGAGAAATCACTAATGCAGTGATTTCAGAGTGGCAGTAGAGTCTTCTATTTAGTATTTTCCATGGGCATTCTAGGGTTGCCCCTCACCCCATGCTATTGGCTGCCAGCCTATGGCTAGCACAGCCTACCTTCTACCCGCAAAGTGGTTACATTTCCATGGTGAAACTGAAGCTGTGTCTTCCTTGGTCAGGCCAGCCCAGTGGGTGGGGCTAAGATCTGGACAGTTCCTCCACTTCCAGTCCCACCCCCACCCCCCCAACACACACTCTGGAAAACTTTAGTGGTGAGAGAATGGAAAGTAGCAACGGCACATTTCCCCCTCTGCTGCTTGTTCCAGTGCTCACCACTTATTAATATTCATAATTCATGGATTGCAAAAGTAATGCATGCCTATCAACTGTATTTTCTTTTAGAAAATGCAAAATTACCTATGGTCACAGCAACCTAAAGAAATCCATTGTGATATATTTCCTTCCTCTATCTTTTTCTTTACTTAAATGTAAACTGTTTACAAAGTGAAGGACCTTCTGCATCCTGTTTTTATGCCCAGTCGCCACTGTATCTATCAGACCATTTTTTACATTTCACTAAAATCTTTTTGTGAAGATTATTTTCAAGGGCAACCTAAAATTTTTAAATACATATTTACAATGATCATTTGATGGAAAGAGGAAGAAATATGGTCCCTATTATTGTTAAGACCAGAACAATGCAGTGTGGCCTGTAAGATAATCTTTCCCCCTGTGCCTGATTGAAGGGAAGAGATAGCAACTGCAAGTTTGTTCAGGCAAAAAGGCAACTGGCCCTTCCATCCGGGCTGCAGTGCTGGCTGAGCAACCCAGTGGGCTCTAGGTAGGAACAGTCTGAAGATGTGGGTCCTCTCAAGAATCTGTCCTTCTACACAGCTGTGCATAGAGGAAGAGCTTTGGGGTTTAGAAGCAACATGGACTAGCTCAGAAATACCTGGAGGATTAGGCCATGTTGCTAAGGGCATTTCAGGACCAAACAAAAACTGTTGTGAGGCTTCTGGAGGAAATCTAGGTTCAGGTGGTGCTTGCACTCTGCATGGAAGGCCCCAAGAGAACAGCAAGTGGGCAGTTAGAATCTGCTAAGAGATATTCACCTAAAAATCCATTTAGATGACTTGAAGTGACCATTTGAAGGGTATGCAGGCAATTTGCAAGGTGCCTATGGTTGTGGTTTGTTCTGGCTTAGAGTTTCTTTCTGATTAGTATGGATCTGGCCAGTGGTGCAAGACTTCTTGATTTGATTGTGCATGTCTTATTCTCTAAGAAATTCAAGGGAAAAGATAGGCAGCTTCTTCTTCCTTCAGAATTTCTAATGATTTTGATACAATGATTAGAAAAGATATTCTGACCTGCCAGGGGAGATGTAGACATGTAATTCTTACCAAGGCTATAAAAGAGGCATATACTGGCCAACTGATTGACTCCCATTGACCTCGAACAAGACACAGGGCTCCCCTGGGAACTTGGAATGGTCTGTGCAAAACCTCTTGAAGGACAGAGCCTTTTGCTTTATATCTGTTCTTGTGGGATTGTGAGGGCCCCAGCTGGGATGTGATCAAAAGGTCGTAATGCATGACTTTGTGGGTATTTTCAAATGATGTTCAAGACTCAGATGCCCACAGTGGAGATGAGTGCTGACAGGCCATGGCATTGAATCTGAAGGCTAGATGAGAGTCAGCTTAGGCCCCTATTCCTGTCACACCCTGTGACCTTGTATAAGTCCCTTCCACATTATTTTATGTCCATCTTCCTATCCATTTAGAACTATGCTTGGGAGGGGTGTTATTTGTTTTACCAAAGGGGCCTGTAATTTCTATTGAATTAAAAGTCCCAGGAGAGGGGAATGACATGGCCTAAATAAGTCACACCTGAAAAAGGCCTAGATGAAAGTCAGTTTTATCACTATTTGTTTTATCTTCAAGCCATAGAACCGGAGCTACATAAATTGTGGGGCCCAACGGAAAATGAAAATGTGAGCTCCTTCTTCAAAAAGCAGGAGAAAATTGTCCTTAAAGGTCTTAAAAGATAAAGCTTTTCCCCTTTCATGATCTCTCTCTCTCTTGACATGGTGTTTTTATCTGCTATTTAATGTCATTATGAGAAAATTATAATTGTAAAGGATTGGCATGAGTTAACCATTCATCTTTATAGTGTGCAGTGCTAGTTTTAAGTGGAAATACAAGAGCACTTAACTGGTATGTGAAATCACGTAAGTTCCACAATTCACATTTTGCAGTTGGTACATGCATATGTAGTTTATTCCTACTGGAACTGTGGAAATGCTGACAAAATGAACTCAAATGCTTTTATTTCACTTTTTATATGCATACTTTTTTTGTGCACTCTTTACCAATCTTGCCTTTCTGATGAGTAAGGAAAGGAAAGGGAGCTATTCCTTACTCCCACCCAAATCTTTCCTTCTCTGTCATCATTTTCAGCCTAAGTGGTTGGCTAGCACAGGGAAGTAACTTAAGCAAGAAAGGATATGCTGGGGTTTTAGGTTATTTGTGTTTCTTAGAACACTGTTGCTTCCTTTCTGCATCTGAAGCAATTTCTGGGTTGAATGGAAAGCCTGGCCTCTTTGGGCTGTCAGTGTATGTGCTGACTTAGTTATAGACCAAGCACCCTTACCATATGCTTGCTGAACTCCCCTTCATCGTGGAACCACTGTATGCGTCTGGGGCATGTGAATGCTAGGTACCACATGGGGTTGCAGAGAGCGTTTGTGCCTCTCTTCTGACCATGTTTGTGCTCCATTATCCCATTGGGTTTACTTACAAAAGAAGGAAAGTGAAGGTGCTCAGTCATGTCCGACTCTTTGCCACCCCATGGACTGTAGCCCACCAGGCTTCTCCGTCCATGGGATTTTCCAGGCAAGAGTACCAGCATGGGTTGCCATTTCCTTCTCCGGGGGGTCTTCCCAACCTGGGGATGAAACCCAGGTCTCCAGCATTACAGGCAGATACTTTACCTTCTGAGACACCAGGGAAGCCTTCCAAAACATAGTTTCAAAGATAACATAAGAATTTCAAGAAGTCAACAGCAGAGCATTAAATCAAATACAAGGACCTTCTGAACATGGATCCTATGTGACTGTACCCTTGAAGCCACCCCAAAATGGGACACCAGTAGATGACTGAGCGCATGCATCTAAGGTGGACAAAATTAGATACAGACTCTGAGGCAGATTCTAAAACAAAAGGTACCTGACAGAAATCGGCGTGGGAACCAAAGGACTGAGCATGAAGATGGATAAATTACAAATGAGAGAATCAGTTGTTAAAAGAAGAGGTCAAGAGCTAGAGACAAGCAGTAACCTGGTAACCAGAAGATGAGTTGTTGGGATAAGAACTGGCAAAGGAAGGGGAAAGAAGAGAGAGGTTTCATGTTAAGATGCTCTGCCAAGATCTTGCCATGTGGGTAGGAGAGCTTGACCCACCAAGCCACTGTTGACCCAGGGCTGGTCCTCGGGCAGCCCCTTGACCAATAAATCTTCAGCCTGTAAACACGGCTTTGAAGATCATCTTCCAATAAAGAATATGAGAATTTAAACTTGTAGAATGCTTTCAAGAAAAGAATATGCCAAATGTAGACTTCAGCTGAGTTTCTAAAGTGGATTCTGAAGTTCCTTAGTTTACCTACAAGTGGTGAGTTGGATGGCTCGTAGCCAGCAACTCTCTAGGACATCTTGAAGTAAGAGTGCCTACAGCCAAAATGCAGGGGAGTGCCCCATCCAAGTCACAGGGACTTGCTGCAGAGTGGACAGGAAGGCCAAGATGTGGAGCAGCCGGAAATTGTTCCCAGAGCTTCACAGGTTGGGAGTGACCCGTGAGATGGAACATTCTCTCCTGCCAGCCGTTTTCTTTCATCACCAGGTTGTACCTCCTGCATACGACTATGATGAAAACCCAGTGTTTCACCCAACCAACCAGCAGTTTCCTAATTTCCAGATATTTGGCTTTGGGAAATCAGATGACCATGCTGGGACCAGATTGTCACTAAGACGATACTGCGGTCCATTCCCAATCACATAGCAGCAGCCACAGCTCTAACATGGACAATGTACCAGATATTAAAAAAGCCAAAGCTAAGGGAATTCCCTGGCTGTCCAACAGTTAGTATGTGGTGCTCTCACTGCCAGGGACCAACATTCCATCCCTGATTGGGAAAGTAAGATTCTGCAAGCCACGCGGTATGAGATGTGTGTGTCAGCGGGGAAGGTACTTAAAAAAAAAAAAAGGCCAAAGATAATACTACATACGATTAAACGTGTTTATGGGCTTCCCATGTGGTGCTAGTGGTAAAAAAATACGTCTGCCAATGCAGGAGATGAAAGAGACACGGGTTTGACCCCTGTGTTGGGAGGATCCCCTGGAGGAGGGCATGGCAACTCACTCCAGTATTCTTGTCTGGAGAATCCCGTGGACAGAGAAGCTCTGGCAGACTACAGTCCATATGGTCGCAAAGAGTAGGACATGACTGATGCCACTTAGCAGGCACATACAGTCTTCCTCATGGATTTCATATGGCCTTGAAATAATTGTTAGCAGGGTAAAGCTCATTATCTTCCTTTTATGCATACATACACATTTTCATATCAGCAACAAAATGATGCCATGTCTGGTAGGACTCAACACCAACAGTTCCCAAATTTTATAATAAACTATACTGAAAAACTATAATATATATATATCTGAATCACTTTGTTATATACCTGAAACTAACACAATGTTTNCTGCCAATGCAGGAGATGAAAGAGACACGGGTTTGACCCCTGTGTTGGGAGGATCCCCTGGAGGAGGGCATGGCAACTCACTCCAGTATTCTTGTCTGGAGAATCCCGTGGACAGAGAAGCTCTGGCAGACTACAGTCCATATGGTCGCAAAGAGTAGGACATGACTGATGCCACTTAGCAGGCACATACAGTCTTCCTCGTGGATTTCATATGGCCTTGAAATAATTGTTAGCAGGGTAAAGCTCATTATCTTCCTTTTATGCATACATACACATTTTCATATCAGCAACAAAATGATGCCATGTCTGGTAGGACTCAAAACCAACAGTTCCCAAATTTTATAAACTATACTGAAAAACTATAATATATATATATCTGAATCACTTTGTTATATACCTGAAACTAACACAATGTTTGTAAGTCAACTATACTTCAATTAAAAAAAAAAAAAACGGAAGCAGAGTGTGACGTGTAGTGCCAAGGAGAGTTGACTTGAATCAGAAGAGTCCTGGGTTGAAATGTATCCAAGTGGACCTTCTCTTCTTGTTCAGCCAAAAGGAGTTTAAAACAGCACTCAAATTACAGACAACATCACACAGAGGAAGACTGTGGAGCAAAGGTTTCCCTTCCACAGTGTGTCTGTGTGTAAAAAATGAAAGTGCTAAGGAAGTGCTAACTAGCTAGCTTGAGTGTTATGTAAAATCAGAATTATGATTTCAGATTCGGATATGACCCTTACAGTGGTGTGTGAATTTCCTTGTCAACATCACCACCTTGTCATCAACATGAGCTTAGACACTTCCAAAAATAGGGATACTCACCACTACCTAAAGTGACTTATTTAGCAACCACCACCACAAAACAACAGCTACAATGATAATAACAGTCACCACAATGGCACTAAAGACTACCGCAATGGGCCCAGTTTCTGGCATCCAGTATATTTTCCATGAATGTGTTTGAAAAGAATAAAAATGCTTATCCCAGCATTTGTCTCATATTAAGGATCCAAGAAATTCAATCATTTCATTAATATTAATTGAGCAACTAATAGGCACTAGACACTGGGCTTGAGAGCTGGGTACACAGACAAGGTCACTGCCTTTCATGAACTTACACATATACCTATATAACTTTGTGAGAGAAAATCCAAGCTCAGAACAGTTAAGTCCTTGCCCATGGTCACATGCTAGTATATGGAAAACTGGAATTTCTCATCTGCCAGGTCTCTAATTTGAAAGCCTATAATTCTAAACACTCACCCCACACCCTCCATCTTTAGAAGTTTCTTTCTTAGGTACAAAAATTTGCCGCCTTGAAATTTCTATCAATCCATTCGTATTCTATCTACCTTTTGAAGCAACACAGAATACATCTCATCAGTGTAACAAGGAAAAGCCTTGACATTTTTAGGGCAACTCGCTTGCCCATCCTCCAGTTTTGTTTTCTGTAAGTTATTCCTTTTTATTTTTATTACCATGATGTGCCTTGTATGTTTAGGATTCCCATGTCATGACCATCCTGGGTGGTTAAGGGGAAAGTGTCCTATACTCCATACCAAGTTCTATGTCACTAGGAAGGAGACTTGAATTTATATGGACAGAGAGGACTAAGAATCTAATAGGTAATCACAATTTCTAATGAACCCCTCTATCCAGAGTGTGTGAATTCTAGTTGGGGTCTTAAGAAATTTAAGTGGATCTGTTAAAGAGTAGGAATTCATTTCAGCCATTACTTTTTCAGTGATCAGTTTTGTGGATACAATGAGGGAAATGGCCCACTAGAAGAGGAACATCTGCACTTGTCCAAATGCATTACTGCAGACCTGGTCAGTTTTAATGTCATGAGAGTAATGATTCCATCGTTTAAAAATATGTTCCGGTTTAAGTGCTAAATGAGATTGGACACAATATTTTTCTGTGTGGCATGGAACATTTGCTCTCCTAACATCCTCTAAAGTAGTATTTATTTTTAAGTTTGTGTTTTTGTGACTGACCGATAAGTTCTAACTTTAGGAGCCAAAACCTCGTGTCGCAAGAAACGAAAACAACCCCTCCCCCAAACCCAGCAGTAAGCAGTCCAGTTGGCCCTGTGTCTAGTGGGACGGGAACTGAAGGGGACTCCTGTGACAGCTGGTGGCACAGGCACCACATACGTGAACTTAATCTGGTCACAAGACCTCTAGTCTTGAGTTTCCTCACTTGCTAAATGGGTGTAATCATGCCAGCTTAACTCACAGGGTAAGGGTGAGAAGCAAGAAGATAATGCATGAATGTACTTTATAAAGTATTGAAGTATAAGTTAGCCTTTGAAGTGAATGGGGGTTTTTAGAAGCAAGACAAAAGAATAGAAAAAAGAAAGGTGGGGGGCTTCCTTGGTGGCTTGGTGGTGGAGAGCCCACCTGCTAATACGGGAGACACGGGTTCGACCCCTGGTCTGGGACGATCCCACGTGCTGCGGAGCAGCTGGGCCCATGCACCACAGCTCTCGAGCCTCTGTTCAAGAGCCTGGGAGCCACAGTGAATGAGCCTGTGTGCCACAACTGCTGAAGCCCAAGTGCCCTGGAACCCATGCTCTGCACCAAGAGAAGCCTCCACCACAGTGAGAAACCTGTGCACCACAAATGGAGAGTATCCCCTGCCCTCTGCAACTAGAGAAAAGCCCACGCAGGAATGAGGACCCCCGTATAGTCAAAAATAAATAAATAAAATTATTTTTTAAAAAAAGAAGTGGGGGGAATACCATGGTGGTCCACTGTCTAAGACTCCAATCTCCCAATGCCAGGGGACCCAGGTTTGATCCCTGGTCAGGGAACTGGATCCCACATGCCACAGTGAAGACCTGGTGCAGTCAAGTAAATAATAGATAGAAATAAAATAAAAAGAAATAAGAAATGGGAACTGCCCCGTGAACAAATTCCCACTAATTCTATTTGAAAAGGGATCCTTGAATAGTATCCCTAGTAGATACTAGGGAAATCTCTTGATGCATGGTTTCTACATTCAGTATCTATCCCATTTTGTTTCAAACACACACACTCAAACGATTCCCCAAATGCAGGTCATCCACAAAAAGAAAAGCACTTGCTAATAAAACAAAAGTGTTTCTGATGAGAAGAATGTGACGGCCGTTCTTTGCAAGCCAGGTTCCCCCACTTGTCTTCAGACGTCCCCATCGAGAACACAGCAGAAGTATGACTTGATGGAATAATACAGACAGAAAGTTCTGTCTCTCACTGGTCAGCTGCCTGGAATCAAAGGATCTTGCCTCAAGTTTTCTGATGTCTGAGGGTTGGAGTCCAGACTCTCGGAGGTCCTTTCTAGCTCTGCAAAGAATAATTCTCCATTCTTTCTGAACTGGGTGGCCATTGCCCAGAATTGGAGAGGTCTGTGTGGATGGATAGGAACCAGTCTCCAAAATCTATCATTATGTGAAAAAGCGGGGGTTTCCCTGGTGGTCTAGTGGTTAAGAATCCATCTGCCAATGCAGGGGACGCAGGTTTGATCCCTGGCCCGAGATGATTCCACATCACACGGAGCAACTAAGCCCATGGACCACAACTGTGGAGCCAGGGCTCTAGAGCCCAGGGGCTGCAACCACTGAGCCCATACACAGAACTGCTGAGCCTGCCTGCTGCAGCTGTTGCAGCCTGCACGCCGGGCCTGTGCTCTGTCACCAGAGGAGCCACCGCAAAGAGATGCCCATGCGCCACAGCCAGAGAAGAGCCCCACTCGCCACAACTAGTGAAAGCCTGTATGCGGCAACGAAGACCCAGCTCCGCCAAAAATAAATGAATAAAAATCTTTTTTGGAAAAAAGGCAGAATGCAGAACACTGTTTAAAAAGTATAAACTAGCATCAGCATATACACTAGTACAGTATTTGCTTTCAAGATTATCTGAAATTATGCAAGTGAAGCTGTTCGTTTGAATACAGAACTGGACATTTTTCCTTTTCTTTTTGATGATTATGACTTCATTGTTTTTAGAGCAATTAAAGGTTTATAGACCTGGAGAAGGGAATGGCAACCCACTCCAGGATTCTTGCCTGGAGAATCCCATGGACCGAAGAGCCTGACAGGCTGCAGTCCATGGGGTCGCAAAGAGTCAGACATGACTGAGCGACTAAGCCTAAAGATTTATCACAAAACTGAGGGTAAGGAATGGAGATTTCTTGTATACTGCCTGCTCCCATACATGCCTAGCCTGCCCTGGAGTGGTACGTTTGTTACAGTTGATGCATGTGTATTGACCCAGCACGATCACCAAAAGTCCGTGGTTTACTTCAAGGTTCTCTCTCCTGTTGTACATTCTGTGGATTTAGACAAATGTATGATGACATGTCCCTGTCATTGTGGTACCATACAGAGTGCTCTCCCTGCCCTTACCATCCGCTGTGTGCTTCCTCTTCGTCTCTTAACCTACTCCAACCCTTGGCAACCACTGACCTTTTTACTGTCTCCATCGTTTGCTTTTTCCAGAATGTCCTGTAGTTGGAATCATACAGTGTGTAGCCTTTTCAGTCTAATTTCTTTCACTTAGTCATATGCATTTAAGGTTCCTCTGTGTTCCTTTTTTAACTTTTTCTTCTAAATCTTTCTATAGTGTATGACTTTTCTAAGTATATGCATTATTATTTTTATTTTTAACAAAAGACGATGACAGGATTATCTGTGTGGAAAGATTATGCAGAGTTTTGCTTCTTTTATTTTCCCCCTAAAAAAAGCCCACCTTATACACATAATTTTTAATGCTGTTCTGCATATTACCTGAGTCTTGTCTAATCATGTCAGAATGTGACACATAAGATGTCAAGCAAAATTATCCCAAGCCCCAAACTTTCTCTTATTATCCCATCTTATGACTTATCCTTTCTGCAGTGCCCACCACCCCAAAGCACACACAGGGCTAGGTTCTGGCAGCATGGTACCCCGACAGCAGGGGGATGGATGCCCTTCTGCACTCAGTAGCACATGAGTGATGGTGTGAATCTGCTGGTGAGATAGGGAAGGAAGTTGAGTCAGAGCTTGTGATACAGACTGGTCCTGAGCATTTGTGATGTGCCTCTGGTATGGAGGAAGGGACCGTATGGGTGATCCATGACCAAGATTCTTTTCGGCCCCTGAGTCTAGAAAATTCTGCCCTGTCAGTAGCTCAGACACAGCACCCGGAAGGAAGCTCACTCACTCATCAGATCATTATTGGATTCTTGCCATGGCTGTTCACAGCCCAAATCTCAAACCCACTGTGTTCTTCTCAAAACATGGCACGGGGTTGTGGGAGCAGGGTTCTCATCTAGACTCTGCCGCTCACTTGCACTGAGATTTTAGAAAGGTCACATCACTCCAAGCCTCAGTTTCCTCATTTGTAAACAGCAAGGTGTTGGGTCAGATGCCCTCCAAGTCCCCCTTCAGAAGTGTTGAGCCGTCTAGGATTTTGAAAACTGTCTAGTGTCCCCACCCCACCCCCACCCTCTTCTAGCCTCTCTCTTTTCTGGAAGCAAGCAGATTTAGAAAGGAAACAGGAAACAAGCTCCCTTTTGTTCTCGTTTACTGATTCGTGCTGACAAATAGGCATGAAAGATCTCAACCAAGATTTCCAAGGTAACCTTGCAAATCTGAAGGTAAACCAAAATAAAGGAACCCACAGTCTCACAGAATGAGAGTCAGACAGAGGGTCTCCGAGAGGAACGAGAGTGGAGTTGGAAGCCTCTGTAAAATATTACCTGGGTGCTGGAATCTAAAGTGATGGCACCAGATATTACCTATTGCTGCTAGATCTTCTCAGATTATTCCAAAATTCAGACTTTGATTCTTAGCAGGCTGTCATTCACCCTAGGAAATCTGGCAAAACTAGCTACATTAGACCAGGAAGTTCTGATGGAGCAGGTAAAAGGCTTTTAAGAAGTGAGCTGGCAGTGGCGGGGCCAAGCATTTCAGGGAACAGTTGCTAGCTAAGCTGTAGCAAATCTCAGAGAGTTGCTACCCTTGGCTTAAGACTGGAGAGCCCTGAGGAGTTTCAGCCAGGTCCTAAGCACATCTGGACCAGGATGTGATTCTGGGCCTATTGCTTGTGCAGAGTCAGAACTTAGCTCCTTTCTCAAATAGACCTGAACCTCAGGTTGCAGATGCCACCTGGTCATTGGAACTTGTGTCTCTGACACCTCCAGGGAGAGAAAGGCTGTGTCCCTGTATGTGCCAGTGAAAATGGGGTGGGAGGTAAAGCGAGGAAACAGGGAAGCACAGAGGAACAGGCAAGCAGCAGACTTAGACCCCAGAAAACCTAAGGGCAAGGAGGCCTAATGGAAAGGAACTTTACTTAGCATAAGAGGGTCTGGCTTTGACCCCTGGCTTCCCATCTACTCCTCCATTAACCTTGGTACAGTCCCAATCTTAACAAGCTTTTGTTTCCATTATAGCATGGGAGCAATAATATGCACCAGATCGGACTGTGATGATTAAAATTAAAGGATTCATGCGTGCATGCCCACTACAGTGCCTAGCATGTAACTGATGCTTAATAGATGATGGCTATGTGTAAATCTAGTTTCCCTGGTGGCTCAGGTGGTAAAGCGTCTGCCTACTACGCAGTTCAATCCCTGGGTTGGGAAGATCTCCTCGGAAGGAAATGACAACCCACTCCAGTATTCTTGCCTGGAAAATCCCGTGGACGAAGGAGCCTGGTGGGCTACAGTCCATAGGGTTGCAAAGAGTCTGACACGACCAAGCGACATAACTTTCACTTTCATGTATAAATCTAACTCCTACTCCAGTAAGTGCTATGCCAGGAAAGTGTGCAAGAGGGGAGGACAAAGGACTCAGCAAAGAAGACTGGGGGAATATGGGAAGCAAATGAGCAAAAGAGGGATCAGGGCAAGTCTCAGTTCTTAAGTGTCTGCAGGGCAGAGGAGGTGAGCAAGATGTGAACCGACAGCCTTTGGTGTGGGTGTTTCCTACCTGGGCCCGTGAGGCTGGGTGAACAATAATCCACCAGGCTTCCTCTGAAAGGCAGTTGATCTCCTGCAGGACCAAGGGCCATGGGACCCCTAAGGTTTGTGCCTGCTTCCATTTTCTTAGGGTATAAGTCAAGCCATTGACTTGTAATATTTAGAAACTGCTGGGTTCTAGGCAGACATGTCTCTGGCCTGAGATTGTGCAAGTGAATAAGCCTCAGATAGACGGAGTCTGTTCTCCACCCCTTTCCATCCTCCGCCCCAGGATGCTCTGACCCGTTCTTTGAACTGAACTAGCAGAGAAAGAACCTCGGACTCTCTCGTAAGTCAGACCAGTTCAGAGTCTGAGAGCAGAGAACAAGGATGTGCCAGGAAGAGAAGATTCATGCTGTGATCTGCTGGGTTCCCCGGGGAGCTTCGCAAGCAAGAAAGCGGGACTGACTGACGGGCTGGGGAGAGGAGGCTGTGGAGGAAGTCAAGGTCCCTGGGAGAGGGTGCTAAGCCAGCAGCCTCGTGCCTTCTCTGCCTGTTCCCTGGTGCCCTGTGCTGGAGCCAGCTTACTAAGCTGCCTTCCACTGTCAGATGAGGAAAGCCCCTGGGCTTGATCAGGGATCCTGGGAATAAAAGCCCTCGCAGGTGTGTTTCTTGGTACACGTGCTAAGTTGCTTCAGCCACGTCTGACTCTTTGTGACCCCATGGACTATAGCCTGCCAGGCTCCTCTGTCCATGGGATTCTCCAGGCAAGAATACTGGAGTGGGATGCCATGCCCTCATCCAGGGGACCTACCCAACCCAGGGATCAAACCCACGTTTCTTAAGTCTTGGTTCTTTACCACTAGCGCTTCCTGGGAAGTCCTGTTTCTTGGAGCCTCCCTTTAATCCCAGCTTATAGGCACTTCTCTGCCATGATGCCTCGGGTGCTCTTATGATCCTGGGTCTTTCCAGATGAGCACTTCTCGAACAGGCAGTGCTTTCTGCTCAGTAAACCCTTCAGCAGCCTTCACTGCGTCTCTCCTCCCAGGGTCTCCCCCTGCTCTCTTTGAAGACATAATGGGCAGAGGTTATTTCTTAAAAAAAATAAAAGCACATTTGATGAGGGTATTCTAAAAAAAGATCATTTCTCCCCTAAGAGGAACTCTGATGCCCATTAGTACAAATTCTTTCCCCTGATACACACGCACACATTTTTTTTTTTTTTCACAAGATTTGGGTTGTATTTGGTTGTGCAACGTTTGGGTTGCACAGATGTTAACAAGTTTTTCCACCAATGTTTTCCACTAAAAACATTTTTCAGTGTCATTATCTGTTTTTCTACAGCATGATTTCAATGTCCGTGTCATGTTCTTATACCAATGCCCCTATTATTTATTTAACCGGTCTCCTACTGGTGGATCAAAGTTATTTCCAACACTTTGCTAATATGCACAGTGCTGCCACAGAGAAGCCACAGAAGTGTTCTTTCTGCTACATGTGTGCCTATTAACTAACTTATCCCCAAACATATCTGGTGCCACAGAAGAATGGTGGGAAAGATGATCAGAACAGGAGAGGTGTTTTTTTAAGTCTAAAAAGAGTACAGGATGGTATTTTGGCTTCTGAGATTCTTTTCCCCCATCCTGATTCAGAATTCCTGCCAATGGGCATGACATGGGTACTTGGCCAGAGCTGACAAGATAAAGATAACCTCAGGTAATGGGTTTCTTCTGAATCTATCTGGGTATATACCCATCATCACATTCCAGATGGCCCAACTGGTTCTTTCAGAGTCCACTTCTAACCCAACAGGGTACGCATGAAGGCAAACAATAATCCTGGCCTACCTTCTTCCTCCTGCTCCCTCCTCTCTGCGTATATACCACAATGAAGTCATGTAAGAGGTGGGGGCTAGGGATGGGATAACTCGTAAGTAAGGTGAAGTAGACCCAAGTCTACTTCCTTCATGAACAGGAGCACGTGACAGGCAACAGAAAGATGAACTGACCTCAGACTACTTTGACATTACAACTCTTGAGCAGATTCCAATATCCATCACAGGGGTTCCCAACCTCCTCTATGCCTGATGACCTGAGGTGGAGCTGAGGTAATCATAATACAAATAAAGTGCACAATAAATGTAATGCGTTTGAATTATCCCAAAACCATTCCCCCGCCATCCTCCCCGCCAACCTGCACCACCCCCCACAAAGTCCAAGGAAAAATTGTCTTCCGTGAATCCGGTCCCTGCTGCCAAAAAGGTTGGGGACCTTAAAGGACTGTCAACATAAGCCTTTAGCTTATAAGATTTTAGAGTGGCTTTTCACCTTCGTTCTGCTTGCCATTTTGTAAGCCAAGTACTGGTCAACAAGGGTATAAAGAATATAAGGGTATAAGAATATAAACTCCCTGAAGATGTCAATATCTTTTGAATATCTCCATTTCTTTATGAAGCCCTGGCACAGCCTGTGGTGAATAAGTTCTCATAAAGTAAGTTTACCAAGAGTCTGTACCCAGGATTGTACAGTGATCGTGAGAGGCGTGCAGCAGCCCTTGTACACTGGGGGCATCCATCTGAAGAATACAAAAGGCAGGGAAAAAAAGGGCAACTTGGGAATGGTGAAAAGAAGAGACCTCCAAAAATAATGTTGCTAAAACAAAATGAAAGAAACACCTGGCAATGTTTATTTGAATCCAGGGCAAGCTTGTGCTAGAACTGGAAAAATACAAGATCAGAAATTAATATGAATGGAATCCTAGGAGATTTATCCCATGAGATAAAGCCAAACAACTCGTGGTTGTGACAGCAGCATCAGCAGTGGTAGGGGAACTCTACCTAGGTGCCAGGCGGGGGCAATTACGATGTGAATGAAGATACTGCTACCTGAAGGGTCCTGGCTCCCTGAGTCAGCCAGCTTCCCATCATCACAGGTTCTTAGCGCCTTAGACTTGGGGAAGACCTTTGGGGATCTGTAAGTCTAGGTCTCTTTACCCACCAGAGCCAGTGTGGACTTGGGCTTAGACAATCCTGGCTCTTTTTCTAAAAACCAAATGGCCCTAGCAAATCACTTAGCTTCCTTCAGCCTCAGCTCTTAGATGCAAGACACAAAAGACCTGTTTTCCCAGAGTCACTGTCAAGGTCAGATGAGTCGTGAAACACGATTCAAATGTTTGGTATTGCTACTTAATGAGAATACAAAGTGTGTAAACCAGGATGATTTAGTTTTTCTGTGTGGGGGGGTTTAAAGATGTCCTACACATGCTTGTCTGGAAGGCAAAGAAGACATGTGTCAAAATAACTACAGTGATGGGCATGAGCTGAGTCTCTGGCTGTAAAAAATGATTTCGTTCTTTGGAAAATGAAAGGGTCCACTTGTTGATCATACCTGTAGATCTGGCTTCATTAGAAAAAGACCTCCCTACATGTTCTGTCAACTTGCACTTTTGGGCTTCCCTGGTAGCTCATTTGGTAAAGGGTCCACCTGCAATGCAGGAGACCCCATTTCAATTCCTGGGCAAGGAAGATCCCCTGGAGAAGGGATAGGCTACCCACTCCAGTATTCATGGGCCTCCCAGGTGGCTCAGATGGCAAAGAATCCAATTGCAATGCGGGAGACCTGGGTTCAGTCCCTGGGTTGGCAAGATCGCCTGGAAGAGGGCATGGCAACCCACTCCAGTATTCTTGCCTGGAGAATCCCCGTGGGCAGAGGAGCCTGGTGGGCCACAGTCCATGTGGTCGCAAAGAGTCAGACACGACTGAGGGACTAAGCACAGAGCACACATGTTCTGTGAAATTGTTACCCTTAGGCAGGGGTGTGCTGTAATTTATAATTTACAGGCTTTAGAAAAATAGCTATTTCTCAGCAAATTTGAAAAGAGGGAAATTACCTGACCTTGATAAAAAGCATCTACCAAAGAAACTAAAACTAACATCATACTAAATGGTGAGAGACTTAGTGCTGTCCATGACTCTTCGTAGCAGCATCACTCATAATAACCCAATACTGGAAATGACCCAGCTGTCCTTCAACAAATTAACAGTTTATCAAAGTCTGGCACACTCATACCGTTGAATACTACTCAGCAATGAAAAGGCGTGAACTATCAATACTTGCAACAGCTTGGATGCATCTCAAGGGGGGTTATGCTGAGTGAATCAAAGCTAATTTCCAACAACTTCATACTGTATGATTCCATTTATATAACACCTTGAAATGACAAAATTTAGAAACAGAGAACAGATTACTGGTTGTCAGGGGTGAAAAAGGAGGTGGGCATACAGGAGGGACTCTTGATGAAACTGTCCTGTAACAACTTTTGGGGATAGACAGAGGAAACTATGTTTGTGATAAATGGCATAGAACTAACATATACACACAGTGTGTGCCAGTCAGCCCTAAAGGAAATCAACCCTGAATATTCATTGGAAGAACTGTTGCTGAAGCTGAAGCTGCAGGGCTTTGGCCACCTGATGCAAAGAGCTGACTTATTGGAGAATACCCCGATGGCTGGGAAAGCTTGATGGCAAAAGGAGAAGGGGGAGGCAGAGAATGAGATGGTTAGATAGCACCACTGACTCAATGGACCTGAGTTGGAGTAAATTCCAAGAGATAGTGGACAGAGGAGCCTGGTACGCTACAGTCCATGGGGTTGCAAAGAGTCAGACCTGACTTAGTGACTGAGAAACAGCAACAAGGTTGGAGTATCTGGATAAGATCTGAGGATTGTATCAGTGTCAACATAACAGTCAATATATTATACTGTGGTTTGATTAAGATATTATCTTTGGGGAAACCGGGTAAGCGGTGTGAGGGATCTCTGTATTATTTCTTACAAACTGTATGTGAATTTAAAACGATCTCAATAAAAATTTGAATTAAAAAATAGTATCATTGGGGTTAGTCTTGCTAGCGGCAGCTGAGATAGATGTTGTTTCAGGAAGAAACCAGAGACGTGTCACATCGACCCTATTAGTATCACAGTCGACTCTCAGTGGAACTGGAGATGCAGGTGGTTTTAGGACATAAAAGAGAAGCCTTGGTGGAAACTCTGCACTTGGTTTGGTTTGTTTGTTTTTGTCTTTGAATGCAGAGAAACAAGAGGAGTAGAGGGTCCTGGAGAGTTACCATAGGAAGCTTCCAAAAGATATGCATACAGATAAAGTACGCAAATAAAATGAACACAGTCTCCATCAGGGTTCCACAGTTACACCTGACAAGAAGCAGAACTCAAGCCTCAAAGCTGCCTAATGAAGGAACTGAATTAAAATTCATTATAGGCAGTTGAACATTCTAGGAGAGCACTGTGGGTAATGCTTAAAAGCATGGTCTTAGGTGACGGTGGCTTAGAATCAATCCCAGCCCTGACACTTATTTAGCTTTGTGACCTTTGGCAAGTGACTGAACGTCCTTGGGCCTCAGTTTCCCCATCTGGAAAATGGACAAAATACTAGAACCTATCACACAGGGTGCTGTCAAGATTAAACAAGTTAATGCTCAGAATACTGCCTGGCCCATTCATGCTTGATCAAGGTTACCTGCTCTTACTCTTATTACCCTTTCTAGGAGGATAGATGAATACCATCTCCTGGTGCAGGGCTGGATTCTCCAGCCCTGCTCATCATGAAGCACGCCAGCCTTCTCCCTGTTTCTTCATTTCCTTGACCTGGGCTTCTGTTCACCAGTCAGAAGTCTGAAATCACCAAGAAGAAAATAACCCTTAATGTCATATGTTGACTAAGAACAGTTGTTTGCTTACGTGTGCGCTGAACTGAACTGAAGGTCTTCTGGGACCTGTTTGCCCTTGGGGTAGTCCTGGGGCTACCAGTAGCTATTCTGGACTCTCATGGTTTAACAATGGATGTTCCTTAGGAGACATACATTGAAAATGCTAGAATGTAAAGGCAATGGCACCCGACTCCAGCACTCTTGCCTGGAAAATCCCATGGACGGAGGAGCCTGGTGGGCCGCAGTCCATGGGGTCGCTAAGAGTCGGACACAACTGAGCGAGTTCACTTTAACTTTTCACTTTCATGCATTGGAGAAGGAAATGGCAGCCCACTCCAGTGTTCTTGCCTGGAGAATCCCAGGGGCGGGGGAGCCTGGTGGGCTGCCGTCTGTGGGGTCACCCAGAGTCGGACACGACTGAAGCGACTTAGCAGCAGCAGCAGCAAAGCACTAGCTCAGGTGAGGTGGCCCACCTGCAGGTGCCCACGGGGACTCATTAAACCTGTGGATTACAAGGACTTCCCTGGTGGTCCCGTGGTTGAGATGCTGCACTTTCAACACATGGGGCACAGGTTCAATCCCTCCATGGGGAACCAAGATCCCACATCAGTGCAACGTGGCAAAAAAAAAAAAAAAA
>SJYQ01003033.1:75843-103763 GCA_006410935.1 Redunca redunca | reverse complement strand
AAAAAAAAAAAAAAAAAGTGGGTTACAGGATTCCTCCCTAGTAACTCAGTCTGCTCTTAAATTCTTTGTGCCCCTTAGAAAGTAGACATCTCTTTGTGCAAACTGGAGATGGCCCATCTCCTCCCAGCTGTCTTCTTTGCCCTCCCCACAACCCAGTGAAATAAAAGCAAGCCAAACATAGATGATGTCTGAATTGAAGATTCCTAGGCATTTGGGAGGGCCCAAAGCTTTAACTAAACAGCCACTGTCGAGGGGAAAGATCTGTGTGTTACGTGGCAGAGGCCACGCAGTCACACACCCTGACCTAGTAATTATAACCCTGGGATTATAGGTTATATTTACCATAAACAAAACCTCCATGAGTATATTTATCATAAAGCTACTTCAGTATCTAAAAGGTAGAGGCAGCATAAATGTCCAAAAAGAAAAAAAAAGAAGAGAAGAAAGTTGTTTTCAGAACTCTTAAGCATTTATGTACACTGAGAGGAAAATCAGCACTTTTATGGAAAGGTGAAATTGGGTGGGTTGTAGCAGTCCTGGGTATGAAGTCTAATAAGTAAAAATACCCATCATTTAGGGCTTCCCTGGTGGCTCAGAGGTTAAAGTGTCTGCCTCCAATGCGGGAGACCTGGGTTCGATCCCTGGGTTGGGAAGATCCCCTGGAGAAGGAAATGGCAACCCACTCCAGTATTCTTGCCTGGAGAATCCCGTGGACGGAGGAGCCTGGTAGGCTACAGTCCACGGGGTTGCAAAGAGTTGGACACGACTGAGCGACTTCACCTTCACCTTCACTGCACACACTAAATTTCCATTGCTATGCCATAGAAAGATCCTCTGTCACTTTGCAGTGTATACAGATATCAAATCACTAGGTTGTACACCCGAAACCAACAAAATATTTTGTCAACTTCAATTCCTTTTTTAAAAAAGGAATCAAGATGCTAAAGAAGACCCTCTGAATTACCTTCCAAAATATGTCTGACCTATTCTTGAAAATTTGCTTTAAATTAAGCTGTAGTTTCCTGCAGTGTGTGTGCAGGATTCGGAATGGAAATTTTCTCTGATTAACATACATGTTGCTGGGGAAACCACATTTGACCAGTGATTTCCTGAAGAACGAGTGTTTATGACAATCGGTTTTTGTGCCCGGCGCTGTGTGAGGCATATAACATACGTTAATTACCTCATTTTATCATCACAGGAGTTCCTGCAAAATAGGTATTATTATCTTCATTTAACGCATGAGAAGGAGGCCGAGGGAGATGAAGTAACCTGCCCGGGGGCCTGGGCTAGCCCGTGTTGGAGCTTGGACTCCAGCCTAGAACTCTCTCTCCAGATGCTGCCCTAGTCTGCGGCCAGCACTGGCACAGTCCCCTGAGCCTGTTCAGGGTGGTCGTGACCTAGACCAGCTGTGAAATGTCCTGAGTGTCACCTCTCTCCAGATCCAAGCTCTTTCCACTTGACTGCTATGCCAGCTCCCCTTGAAATCAATTTGAAAATGGCTCATATCGTTTGGTCTGGGAAAATTTCCCCCAGGAATGTAATAGTCATTTTTCAGGCCCGCTTCCAAAAGAAGAGACCAGCAAGGTGTATTGGTCTCCTAAGGCCGCCATCGTAAAAGGTCACAAACTGTGGCTCAAAATAACAGAGATGCGTTGTCTCAGAGTTCCAGGGGCTAGTCGTCCAAGACCGAGGTGTTGGTAGGGTTGGTTCCTTCCGAGAGCTGTGAAGGAGAATCTGTTCGAGGCCTCTCTTCCAGCTCCTGGTGGCCTCCAGCATTCCTTGGCTGGCAGGTGGCCATCTTCNCCATCCATCCAGCCAGCCAGCCAGCCAGCCAGCCATCTGTTCATTCATCTGTCCACTCACTAATTCATCCCTCCATCCATCCACCCATCTATCCATCCACCTGTCCGTCCAGTCAGCCAGTCATCTGCCCATCCATCTATCTCCTCACTAATCCATTCATCCACCCATCCATCCATCCTCCATCTATCAATCCATCAATCTATCCAACCACCCATCTGTCCATGCATCTAGCCAACCATCCATCCATCCATCCACCCATCCACTCATTTATCCATCCATCCATCCATCTATACAAACTTCCTTCCTCCGTCCCCTGACCCCTTCCTTCCATCCTTCCTTCCATCCTCCATTCCTCAATAGGACTTAATGTTTTTGTGCAGATTGGTATTTTATTCCTCTTAAGTTTAATCATAGGGTATTTCTATTCCCCTACCACCTTGCTCTTTGGGATTGCATCCTTTCCCCACTGCACTTTCCAGCAGTTACGTGACTCTTTGCCAACAGTGACTCTGGGAGTGCCAGCATCTGAGCCCCTGGCAGAGCTGTTCTACTGTCACCGTGTTTCAGCTGACGCTCCCGGGTGTTTTAGGTAGGCCATCGTATCATCCTTAATCAGTGGCTATTTTATTTCCCTCTTCAAGCAACCTTAGTTATTATTGAGTTTTCTTGTCTGATAGCACATTCTAGAACTTTCAGAGCATTGATAATTAACAGAGGTGATCACAGCATCCTTGACTTGTCCCTGACTTTAATGAGACCACTTGTAACACATCACTATTCAGTGTGATTTTGGCCCTTGGCTTGAAATAGATGTTTTTAAAGAGTTTTTAGTGGGAAGATGTTCAGTTCTATCCAGTGAAGTGGGCGACAGAGGATGAGATGGTCAGGTGGCATCACAGACTCAATGGACATGAGTTTGAGCAAACTCCAAGAGATAGTGAAGGACAGGGAAGCCTCGGGTGCTGTAGTTCATGGGGTTGCAAAGAGGAAGACATGACTTGGCAACAGAACAACAATAACAGCAGCGGGAAGATGTTGAGGTCTATCCAATCTCTTCTTAAGCATCAAGTCAAGACCACAGATGGAGTAGATTGTAGGAGGGCATGATTCTCCTGCCCTGGCCTGTAACTGCCCCCTTTGCCACACTACTTTGCAACATTTCCCGTTAAGAGGCACAGCATATTTCTGCAGCTTCTGGGCTGGCCTTGTGACTTGGCTTGGCCCACAGAAAGAGGCAAAGTGACAAGCCTCACAGGGCCTTGAGAGCATTGCTCTCTGGCCACTTCCCTGTGAACAAGCCCAGGCCAACTTGCTGGAGGACAAGACTCCCATCATCACCCCTGCCAACAGCCAGCTTGTCCATCATGAACCATGCCTACCCTTTAGCAGCCAAGCTCAGCTGACCCACCAGCTGACTGTAGATGCAGGAGTGTCCCCACTGGAGATCAACCACACATCTGGCCCCAATCAGCTCCCCGACCCACAGCCTGATGAGAGATCATGGGTGGCTGTTTGCAGCCACTAAGTTCTGGGTGGTTCACTGTGCAACAGTAGATAATCACACAATGGCTGTTCTCTTTTGGCCTGTTGAACATGAACTGATGTTTACTGTTGTGTCCTGGAAATGGTAGAATGAGCCTGTATGTGTGATTGGGCCCAATTTTTGGACAGGCTGCCGAGTTGCCAAAAACTCAGCAAATGTGACCAGGCACTCTTGATCAGAATTGGCTGAGACTTTATAAAATCGAAGGCTCATTTTGTCTTATTGCTTCAAAAATTTATGCTCCTGGGATTTCCCTGATGCTCCAGTGGCTAAGACCCCATGCTCCCAATGCAGAGGGCCTGGGTTTGACCCCTGCTCAGGGAATGAGATCCCACATGCCACGACTAAAGAGCCCATGTGCGGTGACTAAAAGATCCAGCACGATGCAGCTAAGACCCAGCATGGCCAAATGAATATTTAAAAACTGGTGCTGGAGTCAACTTCTGGGACAGGATGGGGTGTGGTCCCTGCGTTGCCCAGACTGCTGGGTTCCGGGTGTGCGATGCTTAGAGGAGAATGAGTGTGATCTCCAGAGTGAGGACACGGTGGCCGACACCCAGAGGTCTTAGGCCCTGTAGACACAGCCAGCTGAGGCCACTTTCTGACNGCCATCTTCTCCCCATATCTCTTCACATCATCTCTCCTGTGTGGGTCTCTCTCTGTGTCCAGATTTCTCCTTTTTATAAGTCATATTGAATTAGGGTCCATCCCGCTGACCTCATTTTGACTTGACTGTCTCTGTAAGAAGGTTTCCAAAGGAAATGGCAACCCACTCCAGTATGCTTGCCTGGAGAATCCCAAGGACAGAGGAGCCTGGTGGGCTGCAGTCCATGGGGTTGCAAAGAGTTGGACACAACTGAAGCGACTGGGCACCTCTGTGAAGACCGTCTCTCCATGTGGGATCACATTCTGAGGTGTTGAGAATTAGGACTCCCAACATACCTTGTTGGGCGGACAGAATTCAACTCCTAATGGTGAGGCAGCCTTGGGGAGTGGGCTCCTCCTCCTCACTCCTGGCCCTTGGTAGGTCTTTCCTTTCCTCCCATCCAGCCCATGCTACCCTTTTGTCCAGCAGGTAAGGGCAAATAGCAGTCAATCAACTGTCAGGAGAAAACCAGTGGCTCCATGAACTTGGTCTTCCGCCTCCCATCTAGTTTCCTTCATCTCATGCCAACAAGTGGCATTTTGCCCAGGCTGTCACCATGCCCTGCATGCACCAGAAAAAACAGAAGCAAAACAAGTGTCGGAGCCAAGAGAGCCTGACATGTTTTAGCCAGAGGTCTCGGTGTGGTTGCCTTGGGCAACATCTAACTTATGATTTCCTCTGTCTGAATGTGTGAGTGCTTGTACAAAGGGCTTCTTCAAGTTCCCGATTCTCTAACATGCTCCTACTGCAGACTCCTCTATGGAGCTAAGAAAGCCTGCCAAGCTCTTTCCATAAAACCATACCCTATCTCCCCAAGGTTGGCAGTGGAAGAGGGATCTCCACATGGGAGGTGTAACTGAGGATTCACAGCCCCAGCTCTTGTCCTCCAGATTTACCTGTCTCTTGTAAGTTGCACTAGCCACCACTGCTGTCACCAGGTTAAGCTCAGGGAAGGCACTCTTTTCCAAGTATGAAGGGAAGCTTGTCTTAATTCTCCCCTGCTTGGCTGATTCCAGGATGCAGCATTTATTCAAACTTGTCAGAAGACCCCAAACCAGAAAGTCCAAAATATTTCTTTCAAAAGGGCTTCTATCAATAGATAAGGTGGTCTGGGAGCCCAGGCCCATCTCCACCTGTCTCTCTACCCACCTAATAACTGCATCTTCAGATCCAAATACACACCAAGGTCACAGGCAAGGACAAGCCCCCTTTCCATCCAGCCTGAGACCTGCCCTCCCAAGTCCACTGTCTCCTCTGCAGAGACTGGCCGACAGTGGCAGCACTCATTCCCTGCAGGGAAAAATCCTGCAGGAAAAAATCCGGAGCTTTGGCTTGGGAAGACCTCATCCAAACATCATGCAGTTTCTGTGCCCAAACACATCTCCACAGGGAAGTGGCAGAATTGTGTTAGACAAGCCCTTTCTTGCACTTCCCACCAGTTCTGATGGTCATTGCCTGCAGAAGATGCCTGCCCAAAGTAACAACAGAATTCCTTTGGAAGAGGAACCAGTGAACCAATTTCATCCTACTATTAGGTAGCAAGCGTTTATATTCATAAGCTGTTAGATTGAAATGCATGGTAGAGATTACTCATTGAGGCTGAGTCCTTGTTTTACAGGTAGGAAACTGAGGCCCAGAAAGGGAAAGTGATCTGCGTAATGCTGGCTAGTGGTAATAGTGAATCCAGCTCCTCTGGTTCCCAGCCCAGCACCCTTTAGCATATTGATCCCTGCTGTGTACTAGAGCACTGCTGCTGCTGCTGCTGAGTCGCCTCAGTCGTGTCCGACTCTGAGCGACCCCATAGAGGGCAGCCCACCAGGCTCCCCCGTCCCTGGGGTTCTCCAGGCAAGAACATTGGAGTGGGTTGCCATTTCTTCCTCCAATGCGTGAAAGTGAAGTCGCTCAGTCGTGTCCGACTCGTAGCGATCCCATGGACTGCAGCCTACCAGGCTCCTCTGTCCATGGGATTTTCCAGGCAAGAATACTGGAGTGGGGTGCCATTGCCTTCTCCATAGTAGAGCACAGAGACTTGTTATTTTAAACCTTAATTCAAACAGAGATCAAGTTGCTACAATGTGGAAGAAAACTTTTCATGGATCATCAATGAATCCAAAATGGCAGTCTAAAATCTCCTGGGATAAAGGGCTCTAAGCACATGAGTGTAACAGCAGAGGAAATATATTTCAGGGGGTTCCTAATGCTATTCATTTCTATCTCCTGGATGCCACTTATATTAATCGCTTTCTCCTGCCTTTCTGCCTACATTTGAGTCAACCTAGTCACCATCATTTCATCATTCAAATACACTCTTGCCCTAAGAATAAAATCCCAGATCCTCAACATGAACCAGAAGGATCCACGTGTCCTGGTTTCATCTTGCTTTTCTAGCTTTATTCCCTTTTACCCTTCCCTTCAGTCTCTCTGCTCCAGCTGGGGATGGCTTCTCAAAGCTCCTCAGATAGGTGTAATCAGTCTTTCTTTCTTCCTGCCTCCCTCCCTCCCTCTTTCCCTGCCTCCCTTCCTTCCTATCTTTCCTTTCCTTTCCCCTCTCTTTGTCTCTCTCTTCCATATGTGTGTGTTAATTGCTCAGTAGTGTCCAATTCTTTGCAACCCCATGGACTGTAGCTTGCCAGGCTATATGGAATTTTTCCATGAAAAATCCATGAAATTTTCCAGGCAGTAGTGCTGGAAATTACCATTCCCTTCTCCAGGAGATCTTCCCAACCCAGGAATCAAACCTGGCTCTCCTGTATGGCAGGCAGATTCTTTACTGTCTTAGTCACCAGGGAAGCCCTGTTCCCTATAGGAAGGAACAGGGCTTCCCTTCTTCTCCTTTCCACCTAGATCAGTGGTTCTCACACAAGGGTGATCCTGCCCCTCCCAGGGGACATTTGGTGATATCTGGAGATATTTATTTTTTTGCTTGTTACAACTGGCATCTAGTTGGTAGAACACAAGGATGTAGCTAAACATCCAGCAATACACAGGACATTGCCCCACCCCCACCCCACTAACAAAAAATAAAATATTGATAGTGCTGAAGTTGAGAAACACTCAACCTTTGGAACCCAGCTTAAACACTGCTTCTTCCAAGAAGCCCTTCCATGACACTTGATATTGGTTTAGGGCCCCTCCCCCCTCAGGAGGCTCCTACTCGTCACTTCTCTTTCATACTCACATGGGAGTATTTGAGATAATGTACCATCTGCTTTCCACCGCGGTGTACCAACTCCAGGATGGAGTGGAATGTTAGGTCCATCACCTCATCCCAGCACCCTATGCAGTACTCTGTGAAGTTAGGCATCACTTTTTGTTTTGTTGACCCTGGGACACAGAGGAGGCCAGTTTACACAGGTGCCCTTTTACCAGGTGACGTGGTTTCTAAGGGCTTCACATGCAGACCCACAGATACCTGGGACAAGAGCACGGTCTTGGCAGCCCGGTGGAAGGGGGAGGATATCACAATTCTGCCACCTCCAGCAGGTTACTTAATTTCTCTGGAACTGGATTTCATCATCAGTGAAAGAAGCGTAACATAGAACCTGTCTCCTAGAGTTGCTGTGAAGATGAAAAGATGAGTACCACCTCTGACATAGGGTAGGAGACTAATAATTGAGAGGAAGGAAAGGCCGGGGAACAATAGACCCTTAGATCTATTCTAAGGGTCTCCTGTAGGCCCCAGGCCCCGGGTAGCGGGCAGAGGAATGTGGAAGGGACATCAAGAGACTGCTAGTCAACCTGTCTTTCTCAACTTCTTCAGCTCTAAAATATGCCTACCAACATCTCATCTTACTTATCCCATGGGCTTGTTATATGCACCCCAGATAAATCCCCACCCAAACAAGAGAGGTGCCTAAAAATTACCTGTAGGTAGGGCTGAGTGCAGTCCAGACTGTCTTACCTCCTCCACCCTGGGTCTTCTTAAGCGCTCTGGCCTGCCACCCTTTCTTTCTTACCTGGATTCCCCATCTCCATCCAGACGTTTGGAAAGGCAGCCCATCTGAATTAGAGCCAACCCCAGATTCCTCCATCTTCCTGGGCTCTGCCTCTAGTTCCAGTAGGGCCTCTACCCCCTGTAACCTGCCTGGCCCCACCTCCCACACGGTCTGGACCCTGGTCCACAGCCAGGTCTCACAGCCCACACCCAATCAGCAGGGGAATTCCAGACATTTTTCACCAAATGAGACCTGGACATTGATTGCTATCATTCTTTTGCCCAAAGTGGGGAGGGGAAGGACTTACCGTTTTCAGGCCTTTTAGCTTCCCCCTCAATTTTAGACATTCAAAACCTGTTTTTAAAAGAAGCAAAAGTTCTTTGTCTTGACTGCTCGGGTCAGCAGACAGAAGTGTCTGTTTGAGAATGGAGGGCTGGACAGGAAGAAGACTCAGCAGAGAACAGAGGACATGAGATGGGACACAGAGAAGTTTCGGATAGGAACCCCGTTAGCCCCGGGGGCAGTGGTTGGAGCCAAGTCCCACACAGGTAGCAAGCAGCCAGTGAGGTTCAAGGCTCTTAACAGAACCCCTCTCCATCCGCAGAGCTGTGTGAGCACCAGGGCAGACTCCAGCAGCGTGGGGGCAAGGCAGGGGGCAGAGGGGCCTCGACTCCACGGCTGAGGGAGGAGAGGGGAGTGTGCTGGTGGCATCAGCTTAGCACGATGGACCCTACCGTGCCAGCAGCTCTGTATTCTCTGTGACCACAGCCGCCTACACCCACACCACCCATGCCCACGGGATTAGCAGCCTGCTGCTTCCGTCAACAAGTCTGACTTTCTGCCTTTGTGGCTAGTGGAACCTGGTGGGGCAGTTTCCCGATCTGGATTGCTTCTGTTCCATTTCCTGGTTCTCATACCTTCCACTGAGTCTGCAAAAGGATGTTTCTCGTTTGGGGTTTTGGTTTTTTTTTGTCCAAAATGCTTGACGAAAGATGGTCTCTTAATCAGTTCAGATCCCTGGGAAGTTATTTAAGGAATCAAAACAGCTCTAATTAGACCCCCTAAAGATTAAAATCCGTGACTTGCCTCTATCCAGAGGATGGTTTTTCCATCGTGGGAGAAACCTTAGTGCAAAGGACCAGGGCATCAGCAGCCTCCCCCATCCCACCAGCCAGGTCTTGGCAGGAAGCAGCAGTTTGATTTAAACCCCCTAGAGATTAAAATCCATGACTTGCCTCTATCCAGAGGATGGTTCTTCCATGGTGAGAGAAACCTTAGTGCAAAGGACCAGGGCATTGGCAGCCTCCCCCATCCCACCAGCCAGGTCTTCGCAGGAAGCAGCAGTTTGACCTCCCAAGTCTCTGCTTTTATTTGCTTTGAAGAAGGTGCCCTGCTCCCCACGCCACCTACCCCCTTTTGAAACATTCCTCCAGTATGTATAACACATCTTTTTGTCTTCCATCAGTGTTTGCTAAATGCTTGAGTGGTAGAACGGAGGCCAAGGGAGCTCAGAAGGGCTGGGATTAGGGTGAGGCAAATGAGGCCCCCTCCCTGCCCTGGGGCGCTCAGTCTCCAGGTACAGGCTTCCTCACCCTGACCCTGGCCCTGCAACTGATGGCTGGTGAGAGAAAGCTTCCAGGGGAGACGGTTTACTCAGAGATGACTGAGGGGGCCCCGCATAGGCACCAGCCAGCCTCAGCAGGGGGCACAGCTCAACCCATAATGCAAGGCCAAGTAACTTGCTTGTGAAGGATATACGGCTTGTTGAAGATGAAACTGCATCCTAGAGCCCAGGATTATTTGATAACAGATTCCATGGCATAAAGCCCACTGCAAAGCCCCGGCACCTGTGAGATCTATACCTTTACTGGCCCGAGAAGAAGAACCAAAGAGAGACGTTCAGAGGCTGCCGCTATTGTGTTGATAACACCTTCCCTTTTTGCTCCCTTCCTCTGTAGCCTGCCTGCTCCAGGCCGAGCTGGTGAACTACGAGCGAGTCAAGGAGTACTGCCTCAAAGTCCTGAAGAAAGAAGGGGAGAATTTCAAGGCCCTTTACCGGTCCGGTGTGGCCTTCTACCACCTTGGAGACTATGACAAAGCACTCTACTACCTGAAAGAGGCAAGAACCCGACAGCCAACAGGTAAGGCAGCAATTGCTCTTTTCTTACCAACAGCCCCCTGGGGCGGCTCCCAGACCACCTCACCGCCAAGGTCAGCTTTTTCTGGCTGGCAGGGCCAGGCAGAGGTAGAAATGGCAAGTGAGGGGTCAGATGTGTGCTAGGTCTTGGAAGGAGCAGAGCACATAGAGTCTATGCCTTTGGGATCTGAGTTCCAGGGAGCTTGGGCACCTCTTCTGTTTAAATAGGATATGGATTTCTTCATTCTTCCAACCCAGAATCCATCCCTCTTTACTTATTCATTGAATCCATATTGCGTTCTTACTACGTGCCAAGATTTGTGCTGGCTGCCAGGGATGTAGGTAAGAAGACGCAGTTCCTATACGTGAGGAGTTCACATTCTGGTTGATGAGACAATACAAATGGATAATTTGGAGGGTAAGCCCAACATTCTTCCAGGAAGAATACCCCTCCAGGCAGATCCCAGATAACAGAGCGTGCATTATCTGTACCGTTCACATAAGTCACGGCCACCAGCCCCACCATTCATTATATATGCCACAGATATATACTGAAGCAGGGCCAGGAACTCTTCCAAGTGCGAGGCAAATAGCAGGGAACGATGCTCAAAGATGCTGCCTTCAAGGAGTTTGTGTTATAATGGAAGAAGACGGACAGCAAACAGACAGATTGATAATGTAATATTTAATAGTAATAAGTGCTGTAAAGAAAATAAAGCAGAGTCAAGGATCAAGACTAAAGTTGGTGCTATTGCAGACCAGGTGGTCAGGAACACCCCCTCTGAGGAGCCATGTTTTAAACCTTGACTTTGACTTGCTGTTGCCATGGTTGTTCATATGGCTGATTTTTTTTAAATGCAATTCTCCTTCCAAGGAATCTTGTTAGAATGAATTTACAAATACCCAATATACTGTTTTTTTTTCTTTTTTTTTTAAAAAAGAACACTAATATCTTTATCCATTGTTGATTTGTTTCTCTATATAATTTGTGTTCCCCCAACTACACTATAAGCAACTTGAGGACCAAGAATGAGACTCATTCAACAGAATTTTCTTGAGTACCTGCTATATGTCAGTACTATTCTGAATGCCCTGCCTGGCATTTTGGAATATTATACAGGATTCCTCTCTACTCCTGGAAGTAAACGTCTCAGACAACCCTGAAACTCTTATATTCTGGTGTGTATGGGGCTAAATAACTATTCTCTGTCCTTCCCCACTCACTAATTTAAGGACTGGAATTGGGGGAAATTCTTCTATTTGTGGTCAGGTGGTTGCCTAGAAGAGCAAAATGGGACAATGAAGCACAAGTCCTTATATCTCCAATTAAAAAAAACTTACAGTCAGTCAGTATTTACTGATCATTGGGATTGAGCACTTTCAGACATCTATTTTGATCCTTTCAGCAGTTTTATGAGGAAGGTTTTATAATCCCTGGGAGAGGCAGCCTTTGGAGTCAGGTGCAGTGACTATGTGTTATCTCCTTGGGCATCTGACTTGATCTCTCCGGTTTTAATTTTCATCACAGTCAGGATGATGAGACATACCTTACAGGATCCTAACGAGGGCTCACTGAGACAATGAAAGTTAAAAACGTGACCCAAAGTAGACACTCGAAAATGGAGGTTGTTTCTTGCAGGACGAGACAGGAGATTCAAAGAAACTGGTAGGTTGCCTGAGATTAAACAGTAGCTAACTCCGAACTACAAGTCTCAACTCACTGAGCTGACTGAGGACCACTGGGATTGCTGCTGCGCAGAAATAAGGGAAGAAATTCTCGCTTCTCTCCTCTCCTTCCCATCTGTCCTCGGGGTCATGGGGACCTGTCCCCATGGAGCCAGGGAAGGAGAGGAACTGCACTCCAGTTGCCTCCTCGGTTGCCCTGGACCTTGGCTGAGTGAGCCTGCCCTGTCCGTGATCTGCAGATGCAGGGTCAGTCTGATCCCCTGTAGACCCCCCCGTCCCCTCCCCAGCTGTTCCCTAAGGTGTGTTTCTCTCCTCACAGACACCAATGTGATTCGATATATCCAGCTGACGGAGATGAAGCTCAGCAGATGCTCCCAGAGAGAGAAGGAAGCCATGTAACCAGAACACCTTTCTAGAGCCGCGCCTGGCCCAGGACATCCAAGCACTGCGTGGTGGAGAGCCCCTCCCTGGGTTCTGGTCCTTTCTTCTCGATTCCTCCTCCTATTACCCCTCACCTCCGTATCTACTCTCCGTGGGCACAGAAGGAGACCCGCGGATTTGGAATCTGGTGGGTTGCCCTGACAGTGGAGACAGCCTCCTTTCAGTAGGGGCAGCCACTGAAAGAGACCTGGCTTTGGCGGGAACAGCCAGAGAGGACTGTCACAGGTTGGGAGTGCCCTTACAGCTCCAACTTGGGCCAGCACTCCTGACAAGAGGCAGAGCCCGGCAGGTGGACCCTCCCAGAGGCGTCAGGCATGGAGCCCAAGGGCTGGACCCCTCCACAGCTTCTTCATAGACTGGAGCATTTCATGGCAACTGTGATGAATCCAGGAGCCAGACAGACACCAGAAGCGTCGGTTAAGCCCACAGAGTCTGAGAATTTGTACACTGGATTTCTGCACACACACGCGTGCCCGCTCCCCACCCCCAAGAACCCGCAGCCCCTGCCTCCCTCCCTCCCTTGTGGTCTCATTCTGTGCTTTCTCCTCTCCCCCTTGGGGATCTGAGACTCCGCCAGGACTCATATGCCATCGAAACCCACTCTCAATGCCCTCTGGTGACCACACATACCATTCCCCCAGACTCCCAGCCAGCAGGCAGCTGTGACTGCAGAAGGTCAGGGTAGAGTGGGCCAAGGCCTGACCACGTAGGGCTGGGGGGAGGGAGAGGTGACGTCTAGGGGACAGAGCATTGTATAGACTGGGAGACTGAACTGTGGACGAAGTTAAGTGTGAATAAAAATAAATGAACAGGCAGCAGTCCCTGTCACTTCTGTTGGAAGCAGCCCACTCCATCCCTTTTACTCCCTCCCCCAACCCTCAGTCAGAGTTGCTTACAGCCAGGCAGGATGGGGCTTCCCCCAGAGCAATGGGCCACTTGTCCAGTGGTGCACAATGCTGGCTGCGCCTTTGTGCTTTTAGAGTAGGCTGGGATTGTGGAGACCGCCCAGGGACTTGGCTGGGTGGGAACCTGTAAGACCCTTTTTGATGCAATTATCTGGACTCAATATCTAGCACGTAGAATGTGTTCAACAAATATTTGTTGACTGAGTGAATGATGACTGCAGACTGGTTCTCCTGCCTTAAACTCATTTTATCCCAGCCTAGTCTCCAGATACCTATGCTCTTTTTGCGATGCCATGTAGCTTCAGTCAAATAAGAAACATTTACTGAGGGCTTGTTGTTTGCCTGTCATTGTGCAATATGCCCTGGGACGAAGGATGTAGTCCCAGTCTTCAAGGAGATGGAAGAGTTGAGAAATAGTCATAGGAGATTATTACCAATGACACCTTTAATTTATATGATGCTTTAAGATTTTCAAAGCACTTTCATGTATTTTTTGTGTGATCAGTGAGACAATATTGTACAAAGTAAAATATATACAGATGCAATAATGTTAATAGTGAGCATTTATTAAATGCATTCTCCTCAGATCTTTACATGTATAATCTCATTTCTTTCATGTAATTACCCTACTATTCCCACTTGATGGATAAGGAAGCTGAAAAACAGAAAACTTGTCCAAGGTTGCATGGCCTTAATTGGCATAGCTAGGATTTGAACTGAGTCTGACTCTTGAGTTTCAGCTGTTAACTACTCTGCAGTTAGTTGCTGCCCTGAAAAGGACTGGATTGGCCAAAGTTTCGTTCAGGATTTTCCATAAGATGTTATGGGATGAAATTTTTGACCAATTCAATATTATATTGGATAGTTGTTATTGTTTAGTCACTAAGTCGTGTTCGATTCTTTTGTGACCCTATGGATTGTAGCCTGCCAGGCTCCCCTGTCCATGGGACTTCCCAGGCAGGAATACTGGAGTGAGTTGCCATTTCCTTTTCCAGGGGATCTTAGCAGGACAGTGTGTGTGACAAGCCCTGATGATGCCAGTGATGGTACATGGGCCACTTTTGTCATTTAGCCTAATTGAAAAATGGTCCCCAGCACTTGACTCCCTAGTGGTGGAAAAGACAGCTGAGACCTGCAGTTATTTCTGTGCTTTGTTCATTCTGCTTGCTGATGGGCCAGTGTGTATCCCAACAACCCACCAAGCATTCCTCACTCCCTCCCCAGCTTTGGGAAAGAGTCACAATTATAGGTAGAGAATGAAAGGAAACACAACGTTAATTATGGGTTATTTATTTAATCAGAGGCTCCGGCACTGCAGGATCCAATCACTGCTCGGCCCAGAAGCCAGCAGCACAGGTTATATTCACACAGTTCCTTAAAGGCTTCCAATGGGGTCTACAAGAAGGTGCTAGAAATATCCAGGGGCTAGCAGCTGCTTGTTGGTAGCTCAGCCTCTGGAGAAGGGAAACGGGGAAAAGCTGTTATTGCTGCCACGGTTTCCCCAACCTCAACCATATCCTTCTCTCTCTTCTTTTCCCTCAAAATGGTTCCACGTGACCCCAACTCAAAACCATGCTACCGCACACACAGTACAGGCAAACGTGCAAGCCTCCATCCCAGAAAGTTTGTGAGTTGGCAGATGGCTCATTAGGATCTGAAGAATGAAGATGAGGTCAGAGGTGGCCTGCAGAACCAGATCAAACTGGCAGGGTCTCTCTTTGGTCTTCACGCAGTGAGGACGGACTCAGAGGAGCTATTCTCAGTGTGGAGCAAGAGAGGGTCTTGCCTCACCGAGCGGTGGGGCAGGGCTGGACAGATGATGTTAAGATTGTTGCCATCCTTCCCAGAACTAGGTGAGGACAACCTTGTGGGACCTCACAGAGCAAGTAACCAGGCCGTCTGCTTGTCTCGTGACGTAGACATGCATGCTGGGAACTCCATTCACTGTGACCCACAGTTCAGTGATCCCAAAGGAAGAAGCTGCCTGGGGAGATGTTTGAGGTGGTGGGACCGAATTTTCTGTGCATTTGTCCAGAGACTTCAGACAGCTGGTGAGCAACATGAGGTTTGTTCACTTTGCCAAACCTTCAGCTTCCTTCTCCTCATCCTGCCCCCAAACAGGGACTATCATTTAATACATGTTTTGTTTGCAAATGTCACTGCTGAGCTGAACTTGGAGTGCTCACTCTGGATTTGACCTGCTTTGTCATCTCCTGCTGGGACTTTGGTGATAGAGACTTTGGAGGAAAAAATTACACTTTTGTTGTAATTATTATGACAGCCTCAAATGTGTATGGTAGAAATATTAGGGGGGAAAAAAGACAAATTCTGCCCCATAATCCTACTACTGAAACAGATAGTGTTATCATTTTGAATGTTTCTTTTTGGTATAAATGTACACATGCACATCCTTTTTAAACAGAAACTGGATCATACTGTACATACTCCTTAATAACCTACTTTTCAAAATGTGTATTTATATTTTAGAATATGTAATGCATACACAGGTACAAAGTTCAAGAAGTATGAAAAGCTCTAACATCAGAAGTAAATCTCCTTCCCACCCTGTCTGCCAGCCTCTGGTTCTTCAACTACTCCTATCTCCTTGCAGAGACAGTTACACATTTTCAAATGTCTGTATCTATTGTGTCACAGTTGCCAGGATATTGGACACACTTTCTGCACCTTGGGGTACTTCATTCACAATATCATGAACATAACATGTTTTGTGCATCTCCCAAGCTTTTGCCAATAGCATCCTCATTGGTGAGTGGGCCTTCATTTGGTAACCAATCTTGTTAATAGTGACTATTTTATCTGTTCCCAATCTTTACTGTAAATAATGTTGCAACAGACATTCTCGTAGCTAAATTTTGCACATATCTAGGACTATTTCCTTAGGATAAAATCCAAGAAGGAAATTATTTGGCTATCTTTAAGAAATTTGATATACGTTACCAACTGCCCTTCAGAAAGTTTGTACCAAAGTACTCTTCTTTTGCAGGCTTGAGAGTGCCCTGTTCCCGGCACCCTCACTGCTAGTGGGTATTATCACTTATCAAATCTTTACCAGTTTGATAGGAAAATATTAGTGTATCAACATTACATGAATTCACACTCCTTTATTAGTGAATAGCATCTTCACATGCTTATTGGCCATTTGTACTTCTTTTTTGTGATTTTTCTATTTATTTGATATTGGTATGTTTATCTTTATTATCAATATGTACTTTTATTAAGAATATTGTTTTTGGCGAGAAACATTGCCAATATGCTTTCCAAGTGCTTTGCTTTCAAGTTTTGTTTATGGTGCTTTTTGACATACATAAATTTCAATTCTGCAATTAATTTGTTCCTCTGTTGCCAGCTTCTTCTGCCTACTGTTTGTTCACTCTCTCATTTCTATCAGAATGGTTCTTCCAAAATACAATCCGATTATGTCACTTCAGCTTAAAAATCTTTATTGACTCCTCATCACTTTTAGGACAAAGGCCAAACTCAGCATAAAACATAAGGTCTTTCAAATGATTTCTCACATAGACTCACCTCCTGGTCCTCTTGCCAAAGTTCCCTACATTCCAGTGCTACATAGCTTCTTGTGATTCCCTGAACCCATTGTTCTGGGATCTCTTGGCCTTTCCATGCTTTCCAAAGCCACCTAGCTGGCTATGACTCACCCTCCAACTCACTCTGCCTTGTTAATTCCTATAGGAGTTGTCAAGGCTCACTGCTTGAACGTCTGCCTTGACTTCTTAGTCTGCATTCCTAAAATAACATGAGCCTACCTCTGCCTAGCATTTGCTACAAATAGGAATTAGAACTTCCTATTTCTGTTTCCCTGGTCCACTACCTGGATGTTCCTCAAGGCAGGTACTGTGGTTTATTCATCTTCACAGCTGAATGCATAGCACAATGCCTGGAACATAGTAAATGTTCAGTAAACAATGGGCATTGAACTTGAAATGAATGATAGATTCAGTGGCAAATATCACTTGAAGTAAGTGCAGACTTGGACTGGATCGGTCCTTCTGAGAACTGAACAAATCTTAGAAGACTTGGTTCAAAAGAGAAGCTACACGTTCTAGTGCTAAGCGTTCCAAAACATCAGAATCACTTGAAGCAGCTTTTTTAAAATACATAATCTCAGTCTCAGCCTTAGAGCCATTGAATCATGGAGATGATGCTCAAGATACAAAAGTTTTTTAACATCCTAAAGAGTTTCTGCTGACCAGCCAGGTAAAGGAGCCAGGGCCGAAGTAGACCAGCAGAAAATCAGAACACCCAGCTCCACTCTATCAATCCATGTGATTTTTCAGCATGGATGTCTTTTGGCAGAGATAGATGGAGCTTTGTTTGAACACCAGTTTGGTGTCTACTAGCTGTGTGACTTTGGGGCAGTTCCTTGACTTTTCTGATCCTCATTTTCCTGACCTATACATGGGATACTGTTTTATCCTTTGAGAGGCTGTTGGGAGGATTAAGAAATACCTGTCTTCTAGGTCAGTACTTGGCACAAAGTAAACATGAAATAAACAGTAATATCCTCCCCCTCCCCAGCCTCAGCTTCCTCATTTATATTTTCTTCCTAGCTTTTTGCTCAGTCCTGTCTGACCCTTTGCGACCCCATAGACAGTAGCCCGCCAGGCTCCTCTGTCCATGAAATTCTCCAGGCAGGAATACTGGAGTGGTTGCCACTCTTTTCTCCAGGGGATCTTGCCCACCCAGGGATCAAACGCAAGTCTCCTGCATTGTAGGCAGATTCTTCAGTGTCTGAGCCACCAGGGAAGTCCTCCTCATTTACAGTGTGGCTACTAATACCTGTATGTTTAGCCTGAGTATTTTCCAGACTGAATTCTAGAAGAAAGGAGACTTTCAACAGTCACCTGGGTTACTCTCTGATCAAATAGAACAGCTACTTGGGGGTGAGGGGAGCACGCCTTCTCCAAGCATATCAGACTCCACAGCAATCGGTTGGAGTAAATCTGATGGCTTTCAGAACCCAGTGTTTCCTAGTCACATCCAAAGATCAACATAGTTTTCTTGCTGCAGTTGCTCCCAGAGGCTGGCAACTTCTAGGCTGCAAGGAGAAGGCTATTGTCAGGAAAGAGGATAACCGCTGCCCACTCTCCTTCCAGTGCCCTGGTATCTATATCACATGCCTCAGAACAGGAAAGACAAAGCTGGCCGCGAGGCCAAAATAGCTGATCTGCAGCTGCTTAGATTAAGATGCCCCTGCTACCCACTCCCACTGCCTACACTTGCTCTCCCCACCAGCCCAGGGCAGGCAGCACAGACCGGGAAAATGCATTCAGTCCATCAGGCATGACAGAGTTCAAATTACCAAGTCAGCATGAAAAGTCTCCCTCTAAATGGACTGAAATTGGATTCTATTAAAAACCACATTCAGCAAGGCCCTTGGCTATTAATATTTGCTAAGACGCAGAGAAGGGGGAGAAGGTAGAGGCCCCTGCAAAAGGTTGGGAATCTCAGCTGTTCTGTTGAATTGCTTGTCTGGAAAAAAGCCAACAAGTGAAAGCCAGATTTGCCCTGTCTTCAACATCTCACAGAATCTTAGGGCTGGAAAGAATGTTAAAGTTTGATAATTCAACCTCTCATCTTATAGATGAGGGATCAAGTCCTGAGACGATAAGTGACTTCTTCAAGGTCACATAGCTAGTAAGGAACAAAGCCAGAACTAGAACTCACATCAGTTTTCTAACAACAAATTTATATTCTGTCCACTGGACCAACATACATTTACAAAGCATCTTACTTCTTTGAATGTAATGCTGTGATGTTACTCTCTTCTAAAGAAAGAAGGAAAATAATACTCATGCAATCATCCTCTCACTCAGAACTTATCATTCCCATCACTCTAGTATAGGTGGTTAACAAGGTATTGTCTCTGCTTGTGAAACTCAGTCTATAGGGAAGAAGGAAAAATAAACAGGCAACTTTAAAACTGTGTAATAAATGCTATAGAAACACCAAGGGCACACAGAGAAGAGACATCTATAGCAATCCTGGAGGATCAAGGAATATTTTCCCTAGGGAGTGCCACTTGGAAAGGCAGAAGTGGTGAGAGAGGAGTTAACTTCAGACCAGGGTCAATAGCAAAGCTCTGTTACTCCTTTTCCTGGATACAATATGAAAAGATTTGGGGCTGTCATTATGAGCTGTCTTTCCTTACCCTTTCTCTGGGTTTCATACCTCAGTTCAGGTAATGTCACTATACTGCCCATATAGGCTCAGGGGCCGAGAAGCCACAGAAAACTCTGCAGACTCTATCTGATTAAACCCCCTCTGTGCAGAGTAGGGACAAATACACCAGTTATCTCTGAGCACAATCAGAAGCTCTTCAAGACTTGTGATTTCCACAGTAGGTGAAAATTCTACACTAGGTTTCATGAATGTAGCCCCAGAGGCATCATGTCACGTGGACCTCTGATATATTTCATAGTCTTTTTTCCCCCTCTGATCTCAGGCTCTTTATTCTAGAACAGCATTATCCATAAGAAATAGAATGTGGGCCACCTGCATAATTTTACATTTTCTAATAGCCTTAAAAAGGTAAAAATAAACAGAGAAAATGACTTTATCTTCATGTATAAGTGGGTTGATAAAGGTAGGTCAGAATCCTGTCTGGATATTGTAATCACCCAGTCAACATTTAGAAAACACAGACGATGGGGTCCTGGAAACAGCATTTTTAAGAAGCTGAAATTCTGGCAAGAGAAGGGGACGACAGAGGACGAGACAGTTGATGGCATCACTGACTCAATGGACATGAGTTTGAGCAAACTCCAGGAGATGGTGAAAGACGGGGAGCCTGGCTTGCTGCAGTCTGTGGGGTCACAAAGAGTCAGACACGACTGAGTGAGCAAAAGCAAGAAAATTCTGGTAATGGTTCATAGAGTCATATTTGGGAATTGCTGAACTATTGAAAGGGCCTCCCTGAAAGGTTTCTGACAGTTCTAATAGTCTATAAATATGTAGTAAGAAAGCTAGCTAACACAAACAGAATCTATCCTTTCTGGTTCGTGTATTTGTTTCACTAATTTGCATGAGTATACATATTGGGGACTTCCTTGGTAGCTCAGTGGTAAAGAATTCTTCTGCCAATGCAGGAGACACAGGTTTGATCCCTGGTCTGGGAAGATCCCACACGCCACAGGGCAACTAAGCCCGTGCACCACATCTACTGAGCCCACGTGCTGCAATTACTGAAGCCCGTGCACTCTAGGGCCCATGCTCTGCAACAAGAGAAGCATCGCGTCACAGCTAAAGAGTAGCGCCTTCTTGCCACAACTGGGAAAATCCCACGCAGCAACGAAGACCCAGCACAGCCGTGAATAATCAAATATGCATATTGGTCAAAGGTGAGAAAGCTTCCCTTTTTCAGAGCTCTAGAGGAGATGGAGGGATAGACATAAAGACAGTGGTGATGGAGTGTCTGACCATCAGGCATGGTTACAAGTTCATGGTAGACTGATATTTGATGGAAACTTCCATGATAAGGAAATGAAGAGATTAAAAAGGTATGCTGGGGGAGTTCCCTAGTGGCCCAGTGGTTAGAATTCTGGGCTTTCATTGCCATGGCCCAGGTTCAATCTCTGGTCAGGGAAACGTAATTTAGTATAAGCAAGGTACTGACATTTCATCCCCAGTGGATCCACCTGAAACCTTTGAGCACGCACGAGGTTACTTAGGCCTCTTAGGTACCATCAGAGCCATCACTGAACTTGTAGAAGAGCTGAATTCTTTTACTTCTTCCATTCTCCTTCTGCTTGCAGCCACAGATAACTTTAAGCCACTAAGCCCTACTTTCCCAGCCCAGGTCTAATCTTAGACCTGCCCAGGTTTGCACCAGCCTCTAGTTAAAAGAAACCAAGGTCTTAGTTGAAGTGTGTTCTGAGACCCAGAAAAATGAAGGGTAAAACAGAAGAGGAAAGGGAGCTGAGAGAAACAAAAACTCTTTGTGTCAATCAGGTTGCTCATTTTGCAGTTGAGAGACTGAGGCACAGAGCACTGACGAAAGCAAGGATATTGCTAGCCTGGTCTTCATTTCTGGGATTTGCTGCACAGAGACCTCCGAGTCTCTCTTTAGGACTGCTGGAAGTTGCTTCCATTGGTTTCCTGCATCTGTTGGCAGGTACCGAAAAGAAAATTTTGAATAAGACTATGAATAGAAGGTATGTATTAAGAAATGTCTAGTGAATCCACTGATAGTAGAATTATGTCTGGTGATTTAAAAAAAAAAAAAAAACTCATACTAAATATTGCTGATGTTAAACTGTGTCTATATGCCAAAGCCAGGAATGTTTGATATGGCAAAGGCATATTGGTGATGTGGTTCCCTTTTGCTGCTCATCTGTATACAAGAACTTTATTCAAAGATGAGTCCACTAAAGTATAAAGTTAATTTCAGTGTAGAATGTAATCTAGTTCTTAGCATCAGCTGATGGCATTATATCCTGGCACAGAGTTTAAAAATCCCAGCAGTTCACACATCCCCCATGGAGAGTCAGGGACCTAGATAGGTAAACAGCAGTGCTTCTCAAGCTTTTCTGTGCCCAAGAATCACCTGGAGATATTGTTACAATACAGACAAATTACTGAATGGGAGAAAATAGCTGCAAATGGTATGACTGATAAGGGGGTAATATCTAAAATTTATAAGCAGCTTATACAACTCAATATCAGAAAGAAAACAAAGAACACAATTTTTTCAATGGGCAGAAGACTTGGATAGATTTTTTTTTCCACAGAAGACATACAGATGGCCAACATGCACGTGAAAAGATGCTCAGCATCGCTAATCATCAGAGAAATGCAAATCAAAATCACAATGATGGTTAAAAGTCTGCTTAACCTTTGAGCATCTTCAACACTAGAGAAGTTGGCCAGATTGATGTCTGAGATCCCTAGCCTCTTCTTCCTGACACTCTCTGCTGGCCTCCACAGGACCATCTTACAGCCCCCTCCTCCCTCTCACTTCAAGAGCTTCTGTATTCCTGTGTTCTCTACTCTCTCCACATCAAAGGTGGCTTTTAGAGGAAGATCTGAAAATATTTCTCAGTGTCTCCACCTGTATGAGTTTTTTGAGGAAGTTTTCATTTTAAGCCTTACCACTTAATCAAGAGGGAAAAGTTTAGGAGAGCTTAGGTCTCAAGGATAAATGGCAGTTGATTAGGCTCAATCTGGAGAGGGAAGTGGGGGAAGAAAGGGCATTCTAGGCAGGAGGACCATGCTTGCATATCCTAGTCACTCAATAAACGTTTGTTCACAAAGTGCTAAAGAAGAAAAGGGTTCGTTTAGCCCACTGGAACCAGAGAGGGATCTCTCCGAAAAAAAATCTAGCCTCCTTTCCTGAACCTTTATCCAACTCTAAGAGAAGAGAGTTGGACAAAATGTGCTTCACACATGTTGTTTTCCCCTCTCTGTTGGCCATGTAGGTTGATATTTCTTTTAATTCAGTATTTTAAAAGTAAAAATAACCATTCCACCAGGTACCACTTAAACAAGAGGAAATCTCTTGCTTTCAACCAAAGGTATTTGTTAGAATGGAACAGGTTGGAGTTGCCTGCTTTTTACCCTCTCGCTAGCTCCCTTAGTTATTCAGGCCTCTACATAGTTTCTCCTTCTAGAAGCATGGTAAAAATCCTTTGGAATCTGGCTTCTGACCTTTGGAGTCTTGTTGGGGATGGGAACCAGAACCTAGAACTTTGCTGGGAGGACCACAGTTCAACCCAGGGCATGATCGGGCAGCTTCGCCCATTCTCTTTGTGTGGTTCATTTCTCTGACCCTCACTTTCCAACCCCTTGGCTTGCCTGAGTTGTAGGGACCTGTGACTGCTCTTCTAAGAGAGAAGCAAGCAAGAAGACAGCAGCAAAAGCAGCTTTGGGGTAAATTTTAAGCAGCTGGGGGCTTCTGCAATTGGTTGATGCTAGGACACCAGTGAACAGAAGTGTATTAGACCAGACTAGAATGGAAGATTGGAGAAGGTAATGGCAACCCACTCCAGTACTCTTGCCTGGGGAATCCCATGGACCGAGGAGCCTGGTAGGCTACAGTCCATGGGGTCACAAAGAGTTGGATACGACTGAGCAACTTCACTTTCACTCTTCACTTTCAGGCCTTGGAGAAGGAAATGGCAACCCACTCCAGTGTTCTTGCCTGGAGAATCCCAGGGACAGAGGACCCTGGTGGGCTGTCGTCTCTGGGGTTGCACAGAGTCGGACACAACTGATGCAACTTAGCAGCAGTAGAATGGAAGATAGAAGTGTGAGGAATGGGCACCTGGGGACAAAAGGGGATCATATGTATGAGTCAGGGAACAAGGATCCAAACAGTCAGTTTCTTCTCATCTGCTGAAACAATGGGGATTGTCTCTTGGGTTGAGAGCCAGGGACACTTCGCTGATAAAGGCCTACTTATAAGAACACAGAGCAAGCTGAATGGCACAGACGTTTAGAAGAAAAATTCTGAGCTTTTATATTGTGAAGTGTGGGATAAGAGACGTTAACCAGTAGAACATCTTACTAGTAAAACCAAGAAAGACTCTCATCCACAGAATGCTTGGGCAACCTAGAAAAGAACTAGTTTATTCTATGAACAGCCAGGTTGAATTTTTTAAGTCATTTCTGGCTGTTCAGTGAAGCTGATCATCTAGTTGTCAGTCCCCAGGTTTCTGTCCCCCTGTGTCTTGCTCTCTTTTGCATCCTTGACGATAGGCATATAGTAGTGTGGGTGATCCACCAGCCTTCCAGCAATTAATAGTCAGGGGAAAGAGTTCATAATAAAGATCAAGAGCAACAAAAAAGTTGAATAGCTAGAAATACTTCTGCACCACCTACTCCTGCACGAAACTTAAGGCAAGGGAAAGGACTTCTGTGGTTATCCAGTGGGTAAGAATCTGCCTTGCAATGCAGGAGAGACATAAGTTTGATCCCTGGTCAAGGAAATAGGATCCTACATGCCTTGGAGCGACTAACCCCAGGTGCTACAACTACTAAGCCCGGGGACTATAACTAGAGAGTCCGTGCCCCTCAATGAAAGATTCCACATGATGCAACAAAGATCTTGCCTGCCGCAACTAAGACCCTATGCAGCCTAACTAATTAATTAAAATATGAGGTAGTACATAAATTATTTTTTAAAAAAGACAAAGGAAAACCTAGGCCCTAAAGTTGCTCTAATGGAAGTATGCTCTTCCCTCAGCCTCTCCTGCTCTCCTGTTGCATCTCACCCATGTCGTCGCCTAGTCTTACAGCCTTTGCCACCCACAGCAAGAGGCTTTGATTAACCAGTCGAGCCACTTAATCTCATTTGGGAAAAACCAACACTATGGTCTGTGACTCCTCCTCTGATAATCCCATACAGAGTCACCAGCAAACCAGTCATTGCTATAGCCCTGGAGCTGACAGAGGAATTTCATTTGCTTTTTGAAAGATACTTCATATGAAACATGAGGATAAAGACAACTGGCCACAAGAAATCAAAACTCTGCAAGCATCACCTTCTCTTATCCCTCCTTTCTGCTGACTTACTCCTTCTTGTCTCAAAGAAGAGCATCTTCCACTCAGGCTGCTGAGCGAGGCCCGTTGACAGGGCAATGAGCTTTCCAAGCCTTAGCCTGGCAATCTAGCTTGAAGGTGTCCTCTGTCATCAGGCCATTTTGGAAAAATGTAATTCACCAAGTTCTGATTTGTAGGAGGCTAAATCTTAAAAGAATGAGCCCTCTGAAGAAACCATAGGCAGAGAAATAACTATCTCAGATAACAAAATGCTTTTATTGCATAAACTTCACAGGCCTCTAGAGCTTAAAAGGAGCTCATCTAATTGAACCTTTTATAAAGAGAGGGAGGCTCATGGTGACAGGGCTGGGACTCAAATTCATTTCTTTTAGAGTCCAAGCTCTATACTTCTTAGTGACCCTGGGCCTTCCACACAGTTCTAAGTTGGCAACTTGTTTCCTAGGGTAGGAATTCCATCCTGGAACCCCTCAGTTTGTACCTTAAACCTAAGAAAAGAAGGAAGAAGTGACTTTGGGGATTCACTATCAGGCCACTGAGTTGAAAGAGAGCTATCACTATAATAAAAAATCCCTCAAGCCTCCTCGTTAGGGAGCTCAGCTTCAGAGCTTCCCAACCCAGGAGCCACGGCTGTGACCTCAGAGGTCTTAGCAGTCCTCTATGTCTTAGGACGCCATGGAAAGGGGGTGACCCCTGAGCATTTGATGGAGACAGGCATGGGAAGGATTGAATGGCAAGAAAGACCATGCACCAAGTTACAGTTGGCTTGGAATTAGAATTTATGTCACTGCTAACAGAGCACAGCAGTAGTTAAGCTGAACAAATCCCATCAGTTCTATTTTCAAAATATATCTAGAATCTGACTGCCTCTTTCCACTCCTACTAGTAACACTCTGGTCTGAGACATGATCTCTACCCTCTTAGCAACGCTCACTAGATCCATTACCCCTGTGCTTGACTTCCTTAGTGTGTTCCAAAGTGATTCTGTTAAAACTTGATTCCAATCATGTAACTCCTCTGCTCAAAACCTTCCATGGCTTCCCTCTCACTCAGAGTAAAAGCTGAACTATAAATCATTTACTATGAACAACAGGATCTGACAGGATCTGGATCTATAGCCTCTGACTTCATCACCTGTCTGCATCTCCAGCGACACTCGTCTCCCTGTGACTCATCGCTGGTTCCCACCTCAGGGCTTTTGCACTGACTGTTTCCTCTATCTGGAATTCTCTCTGAACCCCCCTTCCCTGCCCTCACTCCAATAACATGACTAGCTCTATCACTTCTTTCAAGGTCTTTACTCAGAAGACACCTTCTTAATAAGGCCCTTCCTGACTACCCCCTTCTAAAATCTTAACACTCGTCCCAGAAAGTGATATTTCCTACATCTCTTCCCCGTTTTACTGCTTCTCCTTTGCACCTGCCTGTGACATACTACGGAGAAGGCGATGGCACCCCACTCCAGTACTCTTGCCTGGAAAATCCCATGGACGGAGGAGCCTGGTGGGCTGCAGTCCATGGGGTCGCGAAGAGTCAGACACGACTGAGCGACTTCCCTTTCATTTTTCACTTTCATGCATTGGAGAAGGAAATGGCAACCCACTCCAGTATTCTTGCCTGGAGAATCCCAGGGACGGGGGAGCCTGGTGGGCTGCCGTCTCTGGGGTCGCACAGAGTCAGACACGACTGAAGTGACTTAGCAGCAGCGGTGACATATTACGTATTTTACTTATCTTTCTTTGATCAGTTTTTATTAAATTTTTTTGCTTATGGCACGCAGGATCTTAGTTCCCTGGCCACAGACTGAACCCGTGCTCCCTGCGCTGGAAGCGCGGAGTCCCAACCACAGGACCATCAGGGATAATTTATCTTACTTAATGGTCTTCCTCTCCCACTAGAATACAAATACCATGAGGGTTCACTGCTGCTTCTCCAGCAACCAGAATGGTATTTAGCACATAGTTGGCATTCAGTTAACATCAGTTAATTTCTGAAAGGCTAGTGGATCACCCACACTATTGTATGCTTATCATCAAGAATGCGAAGTGAGAAAGATGCATGGTCTCTGCTCTTGAAAACCTTGCGTCTGATGAGGGACAGAAACATGAAGACTGATATCTAGATGATCAGCCTAGCTGAATAGCCAGAGATGACTTTTTTAAACTGGAGAGAATAGGACTGAAACACGTATATTACCTTATGTGAAACAGATCACCAGTCCAGGTTTGATGCATGAGACAGGGTGCTCAGGGCTGGAGCACTGGGATGACCCTGAGGGATGGGATGGGGAGGGAGGTGGAAGGGGGTTTCAGGATGGGGAACACATGCACACCTATGGCTGATTCATGTGAATGTATGGCAAAAACCACTCAGTTCAGTTCAGTTCAGTCACTTAGTCGTGTCCGACTCTTTACGACCCCATGAATCGCAGCACGCCAGGGTTCCCTTTCCATCACCAGCTCCTGGAATTCACCCAAACTCATGTCCATTGAGTCGGTGATGCCATCCAGCCATCTCATCCTCTGTCTCCCCTTCTCCTCCTGCCCCCAATCCCTCCCAGCATCAGAGTCTTTTCCAATGAGTCAACTCTTCACATGAGGTAGCCTAAGTACTGGAGTTTCAGCCTCAGCATCAGTCCTTGCAATGAACACCCAGGACTGGTCTCCTTTAGGATGGACTGGTTGGATCTCCTTGCAGCCCAAGGGGAAAGGGTCTTCTCCAACACCACAGTTCAAAAGCATCAATTCTTCAGCGCTCAGCTTTCTTCACAGTCCAACTCTCACATCCATACATGACCACAGGAAACACCGTAGCCTTGGCTAGACGGACCTTAGTTGGCAAAGTAATGTCTCTGCTTTTGAATGTTCTATCTAGGTTGGTCATAACTTTTCTTCCAAAGAGTAAGCGTCTTTTAATTTCATGGCTGCAATCACCATCTGCAGTGATTTTGGAGCCCAAAAAAATAAAGTCTGACACTGTTTCCACTGTTTCCTCATCTATTTGCCATGAAGGGTTAGGACCAAATGCCATGATCTTTGTTTTCTGAATGTTGAGCTTTAAGCCAACTTTTCACTCTCCTCTTTCACTTTCATCAAGAGGCTCTTTAGATCCTCTTCACTTTCTGCCATAAGGGTGGTGTCATCTGCATATCTGAGGTGACTGATATTTCTCCCAGCAATCTTGATTCCAGCTTGTGGTTCATCCAGCCCAGCATTTCTCATGATATACTCTGCATATAATTTAAAGAAGCAGGGTGACAATATACAGCCTTGATGTACTCCTTTTC
>SJYQ01003033.1:4426-75130 GCA_006410935.1 Redunca redunca | reverse complement strand
TTTGCCTTGGAAATGAACAGAGATCATTCTGTCGTTTTGAGATTGCATCCAAGTACTGCATTTCGGACTCTTGTGTTGATCATGATGGCTACTCCATTTCTTCTAAGGGATTCCTGCCCGCAGTAGTAGATACAATGGTCATCTGAGTTAAATTCACCCATCCAGTCCATTTTAGTTCGCTGATTCTTAGAATGTCGACGTTCATTCTTGCCATCTCCTGTTTGACCACTTCCAATTTGCCTTGATTCATGGACCTGACATTCCAGGTTCCTATGCAATATTGCTCTTTACAGCATNTTTGCCTTGATTCATGGACCTGACATTCCAGGTTCCTATGCAATATTGCTCTTTACAGCATCGGACGTTGCTTCTATCACCAGTCACATCCACAACTGGGTATTGTTTTTGCTTTGGCTCCATCGCTTCCTTCTTTCTGGAGTTATTTCTCCACTGATCTCCAGTAGCATATTGGGCACCTACTGACCTGGGGAGTTCCTCTTTCAGTATCCTATCATTTTGCCTTTTCATACNTTCTTTCTGGAGTTATTTCTCCACTGATCTCCAGTAGCATATTGGGCACCTACTGACCTGAGGATTTCCTCTTTCAGTATCCTATCATTTTGCCTTTTCATACTGTTCATGGGGTTCTCAAGACAAGAATACTGAAGTAGTTTGTCATTCCTTTCTCCAGAAGACCACATTCTGTCAGACCACTTCAATATTGTAATTAGCCTCCAAATAAAATTAATTAATTAATTTAAAAAAATTGAACCTGGCTCTTCAGGAATAGACTAGTTCTTCACCAGGTCTCTGACCAAATTTCTGTAGATGAATGAAGCAAAGGGTGGTTTGTTTGCCCATGACATGGCATCTCTGACCTGCCTTCCAGCTGGGAATGAGGAGTCAGGCCTCCTGAAATAACAATATTTGAGCATCCCCATCTCTGACTGTTTCCAACTCTGTCTCTCTCAATACGCAGTGAATAAAGACATATGCTTCATATCCCCATACTCTGTCCTTCAGCCTGATCCTTCTTTCCTACTCAGGCCCATCCAACTCAGAGATCTTCCTATCAAGGCCAGTGAATTTCAACTTGGTTAAGAGCAGTTGTTTAAAGGGCAGCCTTTACTATGTCACCCACAATGATAAGCACTTTACAAACAGTACTTCATTTCATCATCACAAGGTAGGTAATATCATTCCCATTTTTATATGATAAAACCAAAGCTTAGAGACTGCCCTGAACACCCAACTGAGTGATTTCTCACCTCTTTCTCTTCTCTGAGATCCTGCCATCTACCCACAGAGGTGGGTCCTTGCTGACATGCTGATACTAAGCATGCACACACTCCCCAGGCCGGGGTAGAAACTTGACCCCACTGCGGCAGGGTCAGTTTCCTTTTCCCAGAAATACAGATGTGGATATAGTGGCATTACTATAAGGTCCTTCCTAAAGGGAGGACTGGAACATCAGGTGTGGTCATGCGTACCATGGAGTCCAAGCAAGAAAGAAGAATCAGATGTGCTGAAAGTCAGATGGGCAGAGCACAACTGTGGGGAAGAAAGAGGAGGAAGAAAGAGGTCACACCATGGTCCACAGTGGCTTTTCCCGGGCTCCCAGGTTTTCTGAGACTCTCTCTTACTCTTCCAACTAAGTCCTCTATTCTGATTAAGATAAACTGAATGGTTTTCAATTATTTGTAACCAAAGGGGCTTGACTCAGAGAAGTTGAGTAACTTACCTAATAGCACATGGCCCCAGAAGGATGAAGCTGAACCTCCAAAGCTCATGCATTTCTGTAAATGCCAAACCACTTGGATTTTGTCTTCTCCCAGAGGCAGGCAGGGCAGCCTATAGGGCAGTCCCTACCAGGTCACACTGTCTCCTTGTCCCTCCTTTCACACCCAACATATTTTCCCAAGGGAAACTGAGATCACTCCAGGGCAGACTCAAATAGAGAAAGAAGTTAGTTAATGATGAGAATGTGGGACTTCCCAGGCAGTCCAGCGGTTAGGAATCTGCCTAGCAATACAAGGGACATGGGTTTGGTCTGGGAACTAAGATCCCACTAGATCTCAGGGCAACCAAGCCTGTGCACCGCAACTACTGAGTCCGTGTTCTCTAGAGCCCACGTTTTAGAGCCTGTGCTTCACAATAAAGGAAGCCACTGCGATTAGAGGCCTGAACACTGCAACAAGAGAGTAGACCCCACTCACTAGAGAAAGCCCACAGGCAGCAGCAAAGAGCCTGTGCAGCTCAATGAAGACCCCGCATAGCCAAAATAAGTAAGTGAAGGGGGCGACAGAGGATGAGATGGTTGGATGGCATCCCTGACTCAATGGACGTGAGTTTGAACAAACTCCGGGAGATGGTGAAGGACAGGGAAACCTGGAGTGCTGCAGTCCATGGGGTTGCAAAGAGTCAGATACGACTTAGTGACTAAACAACAATAACAACAAATAAATAAATGTTGAGAATGCATAGCAAGTAGAAAAGAGCAGCACCATATTGTGGGTCAGGAGGAGACATCCTGGGGTTGATGTTTTTACCAAGTCTTGGGTCTTTGGGGGAACAGGTAGAACTATTTCCTTCCCTCCATCAGACCTGGCTAAGCAGATGGCTAATGTGAGGAGTTGGGGAGCCCAGTAAGCAGTCCTGGGGGCAGTCTTTGGAGCAGTGACTTTGTTCATGAGGCTTTCAGGCCCAACTCCACACATGAACAGAAATGCTTTCAGACTTGCTCCCAAATATGCAATCAAGCCAGGCAAAGCCCACTCAAAAGTGGGCCGAAGGCTTCTCCGGGCAGATCCATTAGAGGTAGCTGCTCCCTTGGAGCCACTTGAAGTCTGCAGCTCCTGGAGCTCCGCTTATTGACTCTGTTTATTTCTCTAATTTGTCAAGTACTGTCTGCGAGCCTGAGCTTGCCTCCTAAGTGCTCAGCTTCTATCCTGCCTCCCAGGCTTCTCCAATCTGATTAGCGTACTCTGCACTCCATCTTTTGAGTCATTAATGAAAACACTGATGAATATTGGGCATAAGTCACATCCCTGGGAGGCCCTCTCCTCAGCTGGCTACCAACCCAGCAGGGAAGACCCCTCTTTGCAGACCCCTCTTTTCAGCTTTGTCTATTGTTCATGAGTTTTTGTCCTCTCTTTTCATTCATCCATTTATTTAATCACTCACTTGCTAATTGTGCTAGGGCTGGAGACTTCCTACAATTTCTGGCAAATGTAAATTCATGGAAATATTAATTATTACCACCATGAAGTGCTCAGGGGACACAAAGATGCACTGGGAAAATCCCAGCCCTCAGTAATAAGAATGAGTAGAACAGTTGCCACCTACCAGTGATGGGCTAAGTATCACACAGATATTACTGAGTCTGTGCTGGACATTATCCACCCTAGTGGGGGCAAGCGTTAATAAGGATTAAGAGGAAGGAGTCTTTTTAAAAAAAAAAAAAACAGTAAGGATTCTAATCTTGCAATAGCCTATAATGGAAAAGAAACTGAAAAATAATGAATATATACTTTGCTGTACACTTGAAACTAACATAATATAGTAAATCAATTATACTTCAATTAAAAATAATAAAGAAGATAGTAAGGATTTTTATTTTGGTTCTTCTACTTACTGGCTCAAGCCTTCTTTATCTTATATTCTCCTCCCATAAACTTACTTAATAGGATTACTATAAAACACTTAAATGACATAAGATAATACAGAAAAGGTACTTGGAGCACATATAACAAACATTCGGCAAATGTTTACTATTATTATTATTTCACTCAATACAACTACCTGATACAAAGTACCATTATCTGGGTTTTACCAACAAGAAAAGTAAAGGTTAGCAAGGCTAATTTGTCCAAAGTCCTATGGTCAATAACAGAACTAGGATCCAGGCCTGTCTGTTTGAGGCCAAATCCCATTTGCTTAACTATTATAACCTGAAAAGGAAGATAATATGGCCTAAATAACTATTCAACAAGACAGCAAAGCAAATAAGACTGTAAGGAACAGAATATATTCATGATACAAATAAATTCTCAGTGAATACTACCAAATGATGATGATGACGATATACAGTTATTAATATGAAGTGCCATACTAAAGTTTTAAAAGACAGTGTTTTAGGGTGTCAGAGGAAGGAGAGATCATTTCTGAACAGGGCAATATTTGGGGACTTTCACGGAGGAGGTACCATTTGAGTAGGACTTAGCAGATGGATAGGAGTTGGACAGAAAGAAAAGAGAGAAGGCCCCCCATGTAGAGGAGGGGGACATGAGCAAAGGTAAGAAGATGAGGACCATTTAGGGTGTGTTTTAAAAAAATAGCAAGAAGTTCCATTTAGATAGTAAGTGGCATATGCAAGGAAATAATTGGGAAGAGCTAGAAAGGAGGGGAAAAAAAACCCACACTGGTGTTAAATAAAGCCTTGAATCAAAAAACTGGCCAATGCAGAGAGATTCTGACACTCCAAGAGTCTCCTAGAACTCACTGGGGAAGGAACGATAATAGGGATTTGGGGATGAAGAATGGGATTTCTAAAGCGTCAGATACGATTAAGCACACACACACACGAGTAATTTCCAGAACTTATGCACAACAGGGCTTAAGCTTGAGGTGGGGGCTGGGCAGAGCTGACATTCAGCCAACCCATAACTGTAAACACAGGCTGCTAAAACATTAATATGCTTTGAACCTCGAGGACATCATGCTAAGTGAAATCAGCCAGTCACAAAAGGACAAATACTGTATGGTTCCATTCCTATAAAGTATCTGAAGTCGTCCAGATCATAGATGTAGAAAGTAGAAAGGTGGTTGCCAGGGGCTTGGGGGAGGGAAGAGGGGGAATTCATGTTTAGTGAGTATAGAGTTTCAGTTTCGCAAGATGAAAACGTTCCAGAGGTCTGTTGCACAACAATGTAAATATACTTAACACAACTGAACGGTACTCTAAAAATGGCTAAGATAGTAAATTTAATATTATGTATTTCTGACAAAAAGGGAAAAAAGTGTGAATATTCTCCCAAAATACTCTCCTTGCAGATGGTGAATGATACTGCCCCTTCCCCAGGACCCCTGGGCCTCCCTGACATCCGCTATGAAAGGACTCATGCCTGGCACTATTTTGAAAATCACCCCTGGGGCTAGCGGACTTGGCTCAAAGATGCTTTTGTACTGCATTTTTCTTAGGATAGAAAAACACAACCATTATATCGATGAATGGGGGAAGCGGGCAGGGCCATGCTGAAGAGTGTGGAAAAAGCAAACAGGCCCAACCACTATACTCTGGCCTCAGACATTCCTCAGGAGGGATCCCTGCAAGAGAGAGTTAGCACTGCCTGGAACTCTCTTCCTGCTGAGTCACCAGGGCGGCGGCCCCACCCAGTCGTGCCACTGTGTTCTTTGGAGTCTGGAGGTACAGACCCCAAGACAATTTCTTCCTGGGTCCAGAAGGATCACAAGGACCATCTCAGGACACTGGGCATGCCCACCTCACTGGGCACACACCTGACTGTTCACCCTGCAGGCATCTGGCTTTCCTGTTGCTCCCAGCAGATACCCCGACCCCTCCATTAGCTTGGTAATGCTGTGGAAGGTGCCAGAAAAAAAAAAAAAAACACAGTCCCAAAGAGTTGGTTTTTGGCAGCTCTGGCTTAGTCATTTCTCTTCCTAATGAACCAGTGGAGAGATGGATCTGTCGGCCCATCCCGCTCCCTGCCCAGTGCCAGGCAGGACAGGAGGGGAAAGGAAAGGAGGTGGAAGCTTGAGGGTTGCTCTAGCCTCTGTTGTAACTTCCTCCTCCTGTCCCAAACAGTGGCCTCTCTCAGTCCTGCATTTTAACCTGATTCCTCCTAATTCCCACAGTCACCCCCTCAACTCCCAGCACTTCGCAAAAGAGAATCAAGAATAAGGAGGAAGGGATTTGGAGACTGAGCTTCTGGTCAGCCAGGGTGATGCCAAAAGTCAGATGTCAGTGGTCTTCCCGGATGGATGGGGCCCCCAATCCCTGACTTTTGGGGGCCCTGCGTGCTACATACTGCTCCTCCCTTGGGAAGTGGCTCCGTCCTTGAGCCAGGGAGCAGCTGGAAGGAGCCTGTATGTCTTGGTTGCTCAGTCATGTCTGACTCCTCGTGACCCCACGGACTGTAGCTCACCAGGTTCCTCTGGCCATAGAATTCTTCAGGCAAGAATACTGGAGTGGGTTGCCATTCCCTTCTCCAAGGGATCTTCCTGACTCAGGAGCCTAGACATCTGATATCTGCCCTTCAGCTGGGTGATGATATTATTTCTTTAAGAAAGGTCAGAGGCTCCCATCCTTCCCATAGAGAAAACTTAGAGGATAACATAGAAGGTCTTACCATTTACCCTAAGCCATGGTGACTTTCAGGGCTTTTCCAAGGGGCATCCCCTGAGAGGGGAAAGGAGAGCCCATGAATGGCAGAGACCTGAGCAAGGGAGAAAAGGGCACAGGAAATGGAAGGTCTGGGGCTGTGACAGTGAGAATGGTCTTTAGTACAGTATGAAGTTTTTCTCAAAACCTAAAAATGGAGCTTCCACATGTCCTGGCAATTCCTCCCCGGGTGTATATTTTTTTAAAAAAGAAAAAATGCTAATTTGGAAAGATACATGCACCCCATAGCAGCATTATCTACAATTACCAATATATGGAAGCAACCTAAGTGTCCATCCACAGATGAATGGATAAAGAAGATGGTTTATATTGAAATACTACTCAGTCATAAAAAAGAATTTAATTTTGCTGTTTGCAGCAACATGGATGGACTTGGAGAACATAATGCTAGGTAAAATAATCTAAACAGAGAAAAATAAATACTGTATAATACACTTACCTGTGGAATCTGAAAAAGACACAACAAACTAGTGAGTACAACGAAAAAGAAGCAGATTCACAAATACAGAGAGCAAACTAGAGTTACCACCTGTGGGGGCTGCAACACAGGGGTAGGGGAGAGGAAGTACCAACTACTAGGTGTAGAATAGGTTTAAGGATGTATTGTACAGCACAGGGAATATAGCCATAGTTAGTAATAACCGTAAATGGAAAGCACCCTTTAAAAATTGTACAGCACTTCCTCGGTGGTACAGTGAATGAGAATCCACCTGCCAATGCAGGGGACACGGGTTCGATCTCTGGTTGGGAGGATTCCACATATTGCAAGGAGCCGCTAAGCCTGTTCACTGCAACGACTAAAGCCTGCGTACCCTACCTAGAGCCTTTTCTCCTCAACAGGACAAGCCCGCACACCACAATGAAAAGCAGCCTCTGTTCACTGAAACTGGAGGAAGCCCTCACAGCAATGAAGACCCAGAGCAGTCAGAAATAAGTAACTGATAATAAATACAAGTTTTAAAATTGTATAAAACTTTAAAGATGTTTATAAAAAGAAATAACGGGGTGGGGGGAAGGTCTTTCCCGGCACATCAGCCTTCATCGCGCAGTGCCTGCCACCTGTCCGCCTGCAACAGGCTCCTAGGGAAGCATCCGCGTTTTCCATTTGGCCATCCTTCCCCCTGCAGTGGTGTATGCTGTTGGTTCCCTGCCGCCTCTGGCCTGACGCTCCAGTGAGCTGGAATGACATCACCTCTATTCCTGCAGAGCCCACTTTCAACTCCTCTACCACCGCCCCTGCATCTCAAGCCAATGGTGCTGATTTGGGGATTTAGCTCAGCCTTTCCTGGGCATCATCAGTGTTGGCTTGGCCACCCCAATGGCAGCAGACACTGACCTGGCCACCCCTGTAGCCTGGTCACCCCATGATGGCCTATGATTCAGCTTGACATGGCGAGAAGGCAGCCTCTCCTACATGTAGAAGGACTCTTGTTGAGCTATAGTATAACAATTCATATTTATATGGATAACAACACCTAATTTTTAAATAGAACTTCTCAAGTACCAGGCACTATCCAAATGTTTCCATGTATTGTTCATTTAATCCTTACAACTTCACAAGTTCTATACTATTGTTGGCCCCAAGGAAACTAGTGCATAGACGTTAGCTAAGATACTCAAAGCTGCATGTAAGAAACAGAGCCTGGATTCCAGTCCAAGTTATTAACTGCAGAAAATGCAAGCCTTTTCCAAAACATCATGCCATGAAGCCACCAAAAGTACACAGGACTGGTACCCAATTCTTTCCTCAAAACAGGTGGTGATGTGGTGGATGGAGAAGCATAAGAGGAGGCAGATACCCGAAAGAAGGAGGTAAAGGACTCAGAAAAGGAATTGGAGTCAAAGGCCAAAGAGGAACTGAGATTTGTTCCCTTGTTTTCCAAGACCTGGCTCCCACGGCAGATGGCAGGCTATGGGGTGGGAGTGAGGAGAAAATTAAGGACCTAGAAAAAGGATAAGCAAGCAGAGGAGGCCTAGAGGCAAGAAATGCAGGCAGGCTGACCCAAGGGAAGCGGTGAGATGGACAGCACATCAGAAAAGCATGATGGGAGGAGCTGGGGAACCAGTGCTGACCCCCAAGTCTGGATCCAGGGCAGAACCAGACGGTCCCTGGATTTAACTGTAAGCCATGAAAGCAATCCAAAGAAATGGAAGCAGTGACAGATTCTATTTTCTTGGGCTCCAAAATCACTGCAGATGGTGATTCCAGCCATGAAATTAAAAGACACTTGCTCCTTGGAAGAAAAACTATGACAAACCTAGACATTGTATTAAAAGGCAGAGATATTACTTTGCCAACAAAGGTCCGTATAGTCAAAGCTACAGTTTTTCCAGTAGTCATGTATAGATGTGAGAGTTGAACCATACAGAAGGCTGAGCAGCAAAAACTGATGCTTTTGAACTGTGGTGTTGGAGAAGACTCTTGAGAGTCTCTTGGACTGCAAGGAGATCAAACCAGTCAATCTTAAAGGAAATCAACCTTGAATATTCATTGGAAGGACTGATGCTGAAGCTGAAGCTCCAATCCTTTGGTCACCTGATGCAAAGAGCAGACTCGTTGGAAAAGATCCTGATGCTGGGAGAGATTGATGACAGGAGGAGAAGGGGGTGACAAAGAATGAGATGACTGGATGGTATCACCCACTCAAAGGACATGAGTTTGAGCAAACTCCAGGAGACAGTGAAGGACAAGGCAGCCTGGAGTCCTGTAGTCCCTCGGGTCACAAAAAGTCAGACACATCTGAGCGATGAAACAACAATGAAAGCAATCAGTTAATCACTGCAGCCCTCTTATTGACCAAATTTTTCCAAAAACAGGAGACACCAGCGACCCCCAACAGGGCTCCCAGCTCTTGGGGAAGAGAGAGGACCAGGGATGCAGAGATGGAAAACAAACACTAACCTTTTGGCCAGCAGGGCTCAGGGAGTGCCTGGCATTGCTGGTTCCTTGGCCCTGAAGCAGGCTGTCAGCCCAGGCCAGGCCAGGGGTGAGGAAAGGGAGGAAGGCCACCCCCCACCAAAGCCCTCGGGGGACTATGTCCACAGGCTGGCGTCCTCTGGAAAACACTCCAGAAAAAAAAAAAACAGCAAAGGTGAGACAGAGGATTTCCTTCCTCCAGCCCATCAGAAATTCCCTCAGGGCTCTTCCAGGAGCCACCAGTCTGCGTTTTGTAACCAAGTTTTTAATCCAGCCTGTGAGCAGGAAATGGAGAAGGAAGTAAGATGGAAAAGCCTCAGAGTCTGTCACTGTTGCCGGTTCTTGTCACCGGGATAAAGCTGAGGAAACACTTGATGCGGGTGGAAACTGAGACCCACTGCCCAGAACTGAGAGTCAGGGGGAAAGGGCTGAGTAGGAAAGAAAGCAGAAAGGGGAGGGGCTTCAGGGGAAAAGGAAGGATGGGAAAGGAAAGATGGGAGGAGGGGAGGAAGGGGACGGGGAGGAGGAGGAGGAAGAGAAAAACGGGTGGGAAGGGGAGGGTGGAGGTGAGATGGAATCCTCAAGGACTAGCCTGTCTCACTTTTCCCTGCCTCTCTCATCCTCTACATATGCTCCATCAGCAAGTTCTTGCCACTGACACTTAAATTCTCCTCCCTTTATTGGCCCCGCCACCCACCCCTCCAGGTCCTTCCTGCCTCTCACCTGGACCTTGTCAGTGGTTTCTATCAGTCTCTTAGTTTTCCTCCCATCTCCTCCAGCTCATCTTGCAACCCTCTAGGCTATCCCTTCCTAAACTATTTTTTTCATGACTTCCTTATCCTACCGTATCATTTTTTTTCATAACCCCCTCTTCACTCCCACCACCCAATTTGGTGTAATAGCAAGAACATGGGCTTTGTGTAGAAGCAACCTTAGTGGCTGTTGGTCTCAGCACTATTGATGTTTGGGGCCCAAGCATCCTTTACTGGGCAGCGGGGGTGGGGGTGGGGCTGTCTTGTGTATTGTTGAATGTTTAGTGCATTCTTGGAAGGAATGATGCTGAAGCTGAAACTCCAGTACTTTGGACACCTCATGCGAAGAGTTGACTCATTGGAAAAGACTCTGATGCTGGGAGGGATTGGGGGCAGGAGGAGAAGGGGACAACCCAGGATGAGATGGCTGGATGGCATCACTGACTCGATGGACGCAAGTCTGAGTGAACTCCGGGAGTTGGTGATGGACAGGGAGGCCTGGCATGCTGCGATTCACGGGGTTGCAAAGTGTCGGACACGACTGAGCGACTGAACTGAACTGATTACCCCGTAGATTGGAGAAGGAAATGGCAACCCACTCCAGTGTTCTTGCCTGGAGAATTCCAGGGACAGGGGAGCCTGATGGGCTGCCGTCTATGGGACTGCACAGAGTCGGACACGACTGAGTGACAGCAACAGCAGCAGCATTACCCGGTAGCATGACTCTATCTCCTCAGCCTCAACTTGCGACAACCAAAAATTCCTCCAGGCATTGACAAATATCTCCTGGGGCAGAAAACCGCCCCTAGTTAAGAACCCCTGCTTTTGTTGTTGTTCAGTTGCTATGTCAGACTCTTTGCGACCCCATGGAGTGTAGCCCGCCTTGCTCCACTTCTTCCATTCATTCTATTGGCCAAAACCCAGTCACATGACCATACCTAAGGGCAAAGGACCTATCTGGCTGGGTAGCCAAGTGCTTGGCTAAACCTTCTATTAGTGTGGATGAGAGAACAGAACTTGAGAGGACCTGTAGCTGTCAGTCTCTGTGTATACCCCATATCCCGCAGTTCTACTGAAGGAGCTGCCCCTTCAGCCAGCCTGAACAATGGCTGTCTCCCTCAGCAATGGCACCCCCACCGCAACTTTCTTCTCTCCACCCCTTTGCTAGCTTTGTCCGTCCACAGGGGTTTCTTTTCCCTTTTCCCTGACAATCTCAATCCTGCACATGCTTCCAAGCTGTGCTCATACACTCAGTCGTGCCTGACTCTTTTCTACCCCATGGACTGTAGGCTGCCAAGCTCCTCTGTCCATGGGATTTTTCAGGCAAGAATACTGGAGTGGGTTGCCACTTCCTACTCAAGGGGATCTTCCTGACCCAGGGATCAAAATTTCGTCTCTCACACCTCCCATATTGGCAGGCGGATTCTTTACCACTAGCACACCTGGGAAGCCCCATGCTTTGAGGTTGAGCTCAATAACACCTCTTCCTTGAAATCTGCTCAGATGACCTGCCTGGCACCCTTCCCCAAATAGAGCAAGTGCTTGCTTCTCTAACCTCCAACAGGGTTTATTACCAACCTAATTACAAAAACCTGATTTACCTTGGCTAGAAGGGCCAGTTGCTAATCTATGTGTTGCTTCTCTTCCTGAAAGAATTCTTTGAGAGCCTTAGCCCAGGCTGTCTGCTTTTTCAAATCCCTATGTAAAGCACAGTATTAATTTGCTAGGGCTGCCACAGACTGGGTGGTTTAAACAACTGAAATCTATTTTCTTACAGTTCTGGAGGTTAGATGTTGGAGGTGAAGGCATAGGCAGTGTTGGTTTCTTCCAGAGGCCTCTCTCTTTGGCTTGCAGATTGCCATCTTCTCATGGTCTTCTCTCTGCACCTGTGTGTATCTTCATATCATCTTCTTATAAGGACATCAGTCCTATTGGATTAGAACCCACCCATTGTTCAGTCGCTAAGTCGTGTCTGACTCCTGGACTGCAGCCTGCCAGGCCTCCCTGTCCTTCACTATTTCCCGGAGTTTGCCCAAGTTCATGTCCATCGAGTCAGTGATGCTATCAAACCATCTCACCCTCTGTTGCTCTCTTCTCCTTTTGCCTTCAGTCTTTCCCAGCATCACAGTCTTTTCCAATGAGTTGGCTGTTCACATTAGGTGGCCAAAGTTTTGGAGTATCAGCTTCAGCTTCAGCATCACTCCTTCCAGTGAATATTCAGGGTTGATTTCCTTTAGGATTGACTGGTCTGTTCTCCTCCATAAAGGCCCTATCTCCAAACACAGTCACATTCTGGAACTTAGGGGTGAGTGTTCTAACGTATCTTTTGGGGAGGGACACAATTCAGCCTGTAACAGCCATACTGTGGAAGCTCAGGAAGTATTTCTTATCTATCTGATTAAAAGGGGCCGATGGAGAAAGGACAGTCATGCTATTAACCAGCTCCTGTGCCCAGGATCTCTCTGTAATGTCCAACATGGTTACTTCTCTTGCCTCCTCTCAGAACTCAGGATCCCCTTTGGCTCTATGACTGCACTCTCTCCTGGGCCTCCTTCTCAGGCCAGTCCTTCTTCATCTCCTTTATCAGTTCCCCTACTCTATGATCCTCTAGTCAGTGTTTAGTGCTCTTTTCTCCTAACTCCAAGCTCTTTCCGTGGTGATCTCAGACACTCTATTGCCATAATCATCTCTTGCATTCTGATGGTTCTCACATCCATAGCTTCTACCAAAACCTCTTCTGAACAGGAGGATGGTCATGTCCCAGGTCTCAAGTGAGTCCCTGGGATGGGCTACTATGTGAGGGTCCTTGGCTTTGAGCAGGAAAGAATTTAAGAGTGAGCCATAGTAAAGTGAAAGTAGGTTTATTTTGTGAGATACACACTGAAGCTGAAGCTCCAAAACTTGGGCCACCTGATGCAAAGAGCTGACTCATTGGAAAGACTCTGATGTTGGGAAAGATTGAAGACAAAAGGAGAAGAAGGTGAAAAGTTAGATAGCATCACTGGCTCAGTGGACATGAGTCTGAACAAACTGTGGGAGGCAGTAAAGGACAGGGGACCCTGGAGTGCAGCAGACCATGGGATGGCAAAGAGTTGGACATGACTCTCAGTGACTGAACAACACTCCATATACCAGGTGTGGGCAGTAGCAAGTGAGAGCAGTGGGCTCAGGGCATGGGATTGTCTAAAAATGTAAGAGCAACCGAGGTGTGGGAGTGGTTAGTTTTTATGGTCTTAGACATTTCATAGGCTAGTGAGTGGGAGGAATGTTCTATCTTGGAGAAGGGGCGGGGATTTCTGGAACTGGGGCACCATCCACTTTTTGGCCTTTTATGGTCAAGAATCCACCTGCAATGTGGTAGACCTGGGTTCGATCCCTGGGTTGGGAAGATCCCCCGGAGAAGGGAAAGGCTACCCACTCCAGTATTCTAGCCTGGACAGTTCCATGGACAGAGGAGCCTGGCAGGCTACACTCTATGGGGTTGCAAAGAGTCGGACACGACTGAGCGACTTTCACTTTTTCAGAGCTGTCATGGCACCTGTGGGTGTGCCACTTAGTATGCTAATTGTTACACTGCATTTAGAACGAGGACCCAGGTGTACTGGAAGTTGAGTCTTCTGCCATCTTGGGTCTAGTAGGTTCTAACCAGTTTTTATCATATGCTGTTCTTCTTCATGGCTGTGTCATTTTTTGATGGTTGTGCCCTGCCCCCTTTCTTCTAGTCTCACCACCAAGTTATATTTGGTCTTCCTACTGGTGCCATCACCTCAATATGCCCAAAGTGGATTATCTATCAGTTCCCTCCATCTTCTCCACCATGACACACTATCTCCCCAACACACACACACACACACTCCTTCTCTAAAGATCCTTCCTTAACTAAACTTTATCACCATCTCCCCAAAACTAAACTCCCTCACTCCTACATCCAATTCCCAAATCCCACCAAGCTTCACCTTCTTAATACTTCTTTTCATCACCTTTTCTACCAGTTGACTTTAGTCCACTGTCATCTCTCACTTAGATTACTGAAAACAACCTTCTTTCCAATCTCACTACCTTTAATCCACTCTCTCCTCTTCAACCAAAGCGATTTTCTAAAACATAAATACAATGATACCACTCCCCTGATTAAGACCTTTTAGGGACTTACCTAAAAACTGAAAATTATTCCTTAGTCTGGCAAAAGAAGTTTTAGAAAAAATTGCAAATTCCTTAGTCTGGCAAAAGAATTTCCTCATGCTCTGGGCCCTTCTATATTCAGCTTCATCTCTCACCCATCCCCCTCAACACGATTACATTACATTACTTTATTACATTACATTATCCTATTACATTACTTACAGTTTCCCAAAGAGTTCTATACTCTGCTTCAGCCTCCAGCATTTAGACACATTTTTCACTCTGCCTGGACTCCTTTTCTTTCTTTTCTTCTCCTGGCCAATTCTTATTCATATTTTAGGTCTCAGTTCAGATATTTCTTCCTCCAAGAAGCCTGATCATCATTTGAGAAACATCTTTGTCTGCAAACCATTTTCCAGGAACAGGCCTCCTCTCTCACCCTTCACACCCAAGGACACCCTCCCTGGCGAATTCTGTTTCCTAACCCCTGAGATCCTCTTATCCTTTGTTTATGTCTTTGTTAAAGCATTCATCACACTGTAATTGATTTTTGCACTCCTATCTCCCCTTCTCATAGGCAAGCTCCTTGAGGACAGAGGCTGTGTCTCATTTCTATGCTAGAAATCTGCTTGTCCATCCAGATCCCCACTCTGCTCTTCTCTGCCCTGCTGTGAACCCCAAGAAGCTGATTCATACCAACAACATCAATCAATTGTCCAAGGAGACACACGTGCTGACTAAGCAAGACTTTACTGGGAAGGGGCACCCAGGCAGGGAGCAGCAAGGTAAGGGCACCCAGGAGGGTTGCTGTGCCATGTGGCTTGCAGTCTCGGGTTTATGGTGATGTGGTTAGCTTCCAGGCTGTCTCTGACCAATCACTCTGACTCAGGGATCTTCCTGGTGGCGCATACATTGCTCAGCCAAGATGGATTTTAGAGAGGATTCTGGGAGGTTGGCAGGACATATGGACTGGCATCTTTTGATCTTCCCCAAATTCTTCTGGTTGGTGGTAGCTTGTTAGTTCCACATTCCTTACTAGGACCTCCTGTTATAACTCATGCAAGCAGTTACTAACTTGCCTGGCCGGGACAGGTGGTTTGGGTCAGTGGTTTCCCTAACAGAGGGAAGTAAGGGAGATCAAGGTTTTCATTTCACCAGAGAGATGAGTCCTTCAACCTAAGGCCACACACAGATCCTGCCAGGTGTTCCTCTCCACAGGGTTCTCTCCTGCTGGATTCTGGAAATGTTCTCTCCTTTTATCCCTTCAGCCCAGGGTTGATAATACCATCCTGATGTTTGTAGTTCCAGGGAACTACAGTATCCCCTGTTTTCCTATACTCTATCCATCTTTGAAAATATCTCTCTATTCATTTCAGTTCAGTTCAGTTTAGTCGCTCAGTCGTGTCCAACTATTTGCAACCCCGTGGACTGCAGCACGCCAGGCTTCCCTGTCCATCACCAACTCCCAGAGCTTACTCAAACTCATGTCCATCAAGTCAGTGATGCCATCCAACCATCTCATCTCCTTCTCCTCCTGCCTTCAATCTTTCCCAGAATCAGGGTCTTTTCCAATGACTCAGTTCTTCGTATCAGGTGGCCAAAGGATTGGAGTTTCAGCTTCACCATCAGTCCTTCCAATGAATATTCAGGACTGATTTCCTTTAGGATGAACTGGTTGGATCTCCTTGCAGTCCAAGGGACCCTCAAGAGTCTTCTCCAACACCACAGTTCAAAAGCCCAAATTCTTTCTTTATAGTCCAACTCTCACATCCATACATGACCACTGGAAAAACCATAGCTTTGACTAGACAGACATTTGTGGGCCAAGTAATGTCTCTGCTTTTTAATATGCTGTCTAGGTTGGTCATAGCTTTTCTCCCAAGGAGCAAGCGTCTTTTAATTTCATGGCTGCAGTCACCATCTGCAGTGATTTTGAAGCCCAAAAAATAAAGTCTGTCACTGTTTCCATTGTTTCCCCATCTCTCTATTAACTCTCCTCAAATGACATGACCAATTACCCAATTTAAGTTTGCCAGGACTTGACTAGTTTCCTGTTTGAGTCCCTTGCAAAGAATCTAGGATGTAAATGTCAAATGAATGAATGAGTAAGTGAATGATTCAGTGAGGAAAACAACCTAAAACATTGACTAGCTGGGCTTAATCAACCTCCAACTCGCCTCTATTTCATAAGGAGAATGGGGTGGAAATCCCAGTGTACAATTTGGAACTAAAGTGAGAAAGTTTTAGGGTTGGCACATAAGGAGATATGAGGGCCTTTTGGCAGGAGGCGTGGTGGGTAATTGGTAAGGGGCTGTTGGGCAGACAGATGGGCTTTTACAAGCAGCCTCCAAGTTCTTCTGCAGTGTTTTCAGAGGGTTGGTACATCCCCGATGTGAGCCCCCGAGGGAAGTCCATGTCCTGCGGTGACTTTGTCCCAGGCAGTGCCTATCGGTGGGAAGGGCTCTCAAGCCTTCTTTTCTTCCTCTTGGTCTCACCCTTAGAGAAGTGCTTAGAAAATCACTAGATGCTTCGGGTCCTCCATCCTCCCACTCAAATCCAGCAGCCAGAAATTCAGACTCTAGAGGTGTGGGAGGGGAAAGGTCAGCCATTGTCAAAACAGGATAGACTGTACTATTGAGGAGAGTGGGGTTACAGCTGCAGCCTGGGGGCAGGATCTTCCGGTGTGATTCATGCACCACACCACCCAGAGGTGCCCGCCCACTGTCCTGAGGGCTGTGGCTGGGAGAGACCTCAGTGCTCATCAAACCAGTGGAACCTGGGGCCCAGGAAGGGGAAGCAATTGCCCAAGATCACACAGTGGGTTAGTGGCAAAGAAGGGGCCAGAACCTAGGTCTCCCAACCAACAGGCCTACCGTCTCCCTGCTAAACACACCTCACTGCCTCCTGAGGTCAGGGGATGCCCCAAGGTGTCAGGTCTCAGTGGGAGGGACGGGCTCACAATAGAAAGGGGGCAGAGCAGCCACAAGGGTCTTTCGCTGTGTGACTTGGGGAAGGGAATTAGCACTGGCTGAGGCCTGGCTACACCCCAAGCCCTGTGCATGGGGCTGTCAGGGTTAAGAGCATTGGCTCTGGGCTCAAACAAATATGGATCTGAATTATGTGTGACCCTAGATAGATGAGTCAACTTCTCTAAGCCTCAAGTTCCTCTTCTGTAAAATGAACATGAAAAGAATACCTCATAGGATTTGGGGGAGGATGAAACAAAATAATCCCCATTAAGCACTTAGCACATTTGAAAACTGACACCGATTAAGCCAGCATGCAATATATGTTAGCTATTATTTTCATCTACAACAGTTGTCTTAATTCTCACTCCATCCTTTAAGGGAGGGAGGACATAGGATCAGAAAAGATGTGACTTGCTCAAATTTATGTATCCATTTATATCTGTTAAGTTCCTACCAAGAGCCAGACACTGTTCCCAATACTGGGGATGAAGCAATGAACAAAGCTAATGGGAATCCCTGCCCTCATGGAGCTTCCGTTGTACTTGGGGAAGAAAGACAATAGTAAGAAATAGAATTGAATTGCATAATATGCCAGAGGGTGGTGGTAAATGCTGTGGGAAAGCACAGCAAAGAAGGGGATGGAGTGAGGGCATGGAAGACTGCAATTTTATTTTAATGTGATTATTATTTTTTAATTGAAGTATAGTTGCTTTACAATGTCGTGTTAGTTTCTACTATCCAGCAAAGTGAATCAGCCACCTGTATTCATACATCCCCTCTTCCTTGGAGTTCCTTCCCCTTTAGGTCAGCACAGAGCACTGTGTAGACTTCCCTGTGCTGTACAAGCACTGCAGTTTTAAGTGAGTGAGTGAAGTCGCTCAGTCGTGTCTGACTCTTTGCAGCTCCATGGACTGAAGCCTACCAGGATCCTCCGTCCATGGGATTTTCCAGGCAAGAGTACTGGAGTGGGTTGCCATTTCCTTCTCCAGGGGATCTTCCCAACCCTGGGATCGAACCTGGGTCTCCTGCATTGCAGGCAGATGCTTTACCCTCTAAGCCACTCTTATAACTTTTAAAGTGATCATGACCACGCTGATCAAAGGCTTGAAGGAGGCAGGGGTGTAGTCATGTGGATCTCTAGGGGAAAAGCATTCCAGAGAAAGGAAAGCATATGCGCAAAGGCCCTGAGGCAGGCAGCAATGATTAGGAGGATAACCCAGAGGCTAATGCTCTGAAACAGGCTTAGAAAAATATTATCCCAGAACTAATGAACCCAGAACTAATTGTCAAACCCAAGCTCACAAACACACTCTGCAACACAGGCTCCCTGGATTATCAGCTGCTGTGATTGTGGGGTGGGGACAGAGTTGATTCTGTTCTTCCTGTGGTTCAAAGTCAGATACCAGGAAGGGGGGTGAAGAATTTCACATGCAAATATGTGTAATATCTCTATCTTCAGAACTCCAAACCAGAATATAAATTCCAGTAAGTATAAATACAGGATACTTGAAATCAGGACACCTGGGACATGATCGCCATAAACAAGCAAAAATGATTTTCAGTCCTGAAGATGCTCAGCTATTCCTCCTCTATCCACTCCTAATAAGGAGCACCTGAGAAACTTGACCCGAGGAAGGAGAAACTGGGGAAAGGGGAAACTTCCCAATCCTCTATCTGCTGTGGTAGCAGCAAGGTCCAAGTAGATAGCACGCAGAAAGGGTGGCCAGGAGCCCCCGAGACCCAGGCCTGGTTTCTGATCCCTCTCAAGACCTTCTGCAGTGCCTCCCTTTTCATCCTCTAGGAAGAAGCCCTCCGTTGGCCCCTAGCCCCCACACCTGAGGGTATTGCTAGGAAGGATCAAAGAGAACCTCTTGAAAGGGCTGGTTCCCGTTCCAGATAATTGCCAGGTAAACACGCAGGGTCTTTATGATGTAATGGGCCTGTGCTGGCAGAGCTGAAATTGCTCACTTTGGGGAGGGGCAGGAACTCTTCCAGGCCATTACGGTCCACTAAGTAAGTTGCCTCTGCCAAGGTGAAATGGTTCCCTCGTGACTTGAAAACTGAACTATCATCTACCGTTTCATAAAGCATTTCAGTTCCCTGGGCCATGACCTTCCTCTTCCCTCTCCATGAAACATCTGCAGCAGGGCTGCCATACTTTGGGCCAAAAGACTGGGAGAGCAGCAGTATCTCAGGAGGGTGGGAGTTCATGCCGAAGGAGGTTGGGGCAAGGGGAGGGTGGGGAAGAGATGACCTGGAGCTGCAGGAGGGGCCTCAGGGATAAGAGAGAGGGGACCCTGGCCCTGGCTCCAGTCTGGGCATTTCTTGATTCCAGCCATCCACTGAACCACCTACAGGAAGTTAGCTCACAGTTCTGGCCCTCGGATTTCTCATATACAAAGTGAGAAGGTAATTGCCAAGTTCATCGTCAGCTCTGGAATGCCATGATGATAATCAGAAGAAGAAACTGCGCGGGGCTTTTGTAATGGCTGGGGTGGCTCACGGCTGGGCTGAGATGATCCGTCTCTGTTTCCAATCTGGAAGCCCCCTCAGCTGACATTATCGCCACAGGACAGACCAAGACCTAGAGGGGGTTTTCATCCAGGTGGCAAAAACGAAACGAAGGAAGTGGGCTGGTCATTTTTACGTGGAGCTTGGAGGCCCAGAGGAAAAAGGTACAAAGAGGAGAGGGACATACACACACGTAGTCCCTGAAATTTTAATATCGGAAGATCATAAGTTGCAACAACAGCCTGGTATCCCAGTTGGTGCCAACAAAACCCTCTCGCTTAATTACATGCCTAGAGCACCACAATTTAAAATCCTGGCAATGGTGTTCTATGCAATTAAAAACAAACTAACAAACAGTCCTTCCTTGAGCCCTAGTATTTCGTTAGTTTGTTCCTGCTGTTCTCCCACGTCCCTGGTAACACTTAATGCTTTTCACGGAATAGCCTCCCTGCCCTATTCCTCCAGTGCCCACCCATCACTCTCTGACTTCAGACAAGAGACCCATGCTCAGCTATGGTTTACTGCTGTAAGCAATAGTTTTGTTTACTCCCAGCCCCAGCTGCCAGGTCACTGCGTTTCCATTTTTTCCTCATCAAGGAACAAGATCTTTGGACTGAGTTGAGGATGTTGAGTGGGTTTTGCATTATCACTGGCTTTGAAAGTGAGGCTTGAGCATCCAGCTTTGGTTAGCCTCCATTCACTAAGCAGCTCTGTTTTTTCTGCCTTTCCAGGTTTTTGAGCAGAAATCTTGAGTGCTAAAGTGATGCTGTCCATCAGCCAGAATCACAGGGGACAAAGAACTCTGGACCCAGCACACACAGTTCCAGACATCATCCCAACCAAATGTTAACCCCAACTACATATTCTCGTGAGAGCTATGAACCAGCAGCTAGCTACTGGGTTGGGCTTGAAGCTTAACATTTCCCCAACCTCCCCACCCCCTCCCATCCCAGCAAATGCTTCCACTTCACCAGGGAGCAAAGGAAGCTTCATGGAGCTACCCTTAGTGATGGAATCTCCACATCAAGTCCATCAGTAAGACTTGGGTGTTCTCCTTTTCTTCACCTAAGGTTAGTTCATTAGTTAGTTCAGTTGCTCAGTCATGTCTGACTCTTTGCGACCCTGTGGACTGCAGCATGCCAATCTTCCCTGTCCATCACCAACTCCCGGAGCTTACTCAAACTCATGTCTATCAAGTCAGTGATGCCATCCAGCCATCGCATCCTCTGTCTCCTTCTCCTCCTGCCCTCAATCTTTCCCAGCATCAGGGTCTTTTCCAGTGACTCAGTTCTTCGCATCAGGTGGTCAAAGTATTGGAGTTTCAGCTTCAGCATCAGTCCTTCCAATGAATAGTCAGGACAGATTTCCTTTAGTATGGACTGTTTGGATCTCCTTGCAGTCCAAGGGACTCTCAAGAGTCTTCTCCAACACCACAGTTCAAAAGCATCATTTCTTAGGCACTCAGCTTTCTTTATAGTCCAGCTCTCACATCCATACATGACCACTGGAAAAACCATAGCTTTGACTAGACAGACATTTGTGGGCCAAGTAATGTCTCTGCTTTCTAATATGCTGTCTAGGTTGGTCATAGCTTTTCTCCCAAGGAGCAAGCGTCTTTTAATTTCATGGCTGCAGTCGCCACCTGCAGTGATTTTGGAGCCCCCCAAAATAAAGTCTCTCACTGTTTCCATTGTTTCCCCATCTATTTGCTGTGAAGTGATGGGACTGGATGCCATGATCTTAGTTTTCTGATTGTTGAGTTTTAAGCCAACTTTTTCACTCTCCTCTTTCACTTTCATCAAGAGGCACCTAAGGTGCCACGGCCTAGTCTAGGCTGCCATCCTTTCCTGGGTGTTGGGCAGACAACTTCTACAATAGCCTCTGTTGACAGCCACAACTTTCTATGCTACCCTAGTTAATCCACGCTTCACTCCACAGCCTAAAGAAGCTTTTCAAAATTCAGAGTAGATGATGTCACCCATGATTGAAAACAATGATTTCTTTCTACTTAGAATGAAATACAAATGCCTTACTATGGCCTCAAAGACCCCCTGTGCAGTCCTCTTTTGGGGGGTTCCTCATCTTTCAAATCTTGGTTTCAATCAGCGGTTCTCAATCAGGAACAATTTTGGTCCTGAGGGACTTTTAATAATGCCTGGAGTCATTTGTTTTTTCATTCTTACAAATGGGGGTGGAAGGTGCAGCTATTGGGATCTAGTGGGCAGAGGCCAGGGATGCTGCCAAACATTCTACAACATGCAAGATAGCAGAACAAAGAAATGTCTGGCCTAAAATGCCAGTGGTGCTGAGGCTGAGAAATCTTGGTTTAAATTCCTTTCCTCAGAGAGGCCTGCCCTGACGTCTTTATCTCAAGCTGGTTCCAACCCCATTGTCCTTCACATCACTAACCACAATCTGTCAACACGTTTTTGTTGTTTACATACTTGGATGCTCCACCAGGTTAGAGACCAGGTATGTCTTGTCCAGGTTTGTTGCTGGATAAGACATCTCACTTAGCAGATGCTCAATAAATATTCATGGAAAAAGAAGGAAAGAAGAAAGGGCAACCAAGATTAAACAGCATCCCTTGTACTGTTTCTGAGCCTCTTGTATTGTCATGCCCACCTTCATCTTTATGTAGAAAATCTTCCAGTCAACTTAACCAATTGCGCTGATGGTTTCCTAGAGAATAAGCTCAGTGGATTGAAACATTTTAAAAAGTCTTTGCTGGGTAGTGGCATGAAGATATGTAGATTTCTTCAGTACTGACTTGTGTTTTTTCAAATAAGCCCATCTAAGGTTAGGAACCACATCTGTCTCAGGCTCCACTGTAGACACAGCATGTTGCATAAGGCCTGGCACATGGACGGTAGCTTCCAAATGATGTTTATGAATGAGTGAATGAATGAATAAATACCAGAGGAGGAGACACATAGACTCCCAACCTAGAGGGTGGGGATAGCTGATACCACCCTGCATCCATTTCTCTAGCAGCTCGTAGGCCCATCCAGAGAGCCAGCTCCCAGTTTAGACTCTAGCTCCTTTTCTTGGTGACCTTTAAAAGAGCATTGCCAATAAGCACTTCACCTCTGGAAGAGAATCCTGTCCTTCGTCAGCTATTTCAGACTGCTCTTAAAGGAAAAAGATATTTGGCTTGAAGTTTTCCCAACGCCTATTTGTAGTCCTTCACACAAAACCCAGACATTTATACTGTTTTGTCATCCAGAAGCCTGCTAACTCTCTCAAAGGTGACCTTCTCTCCACCCCCACTCCAACAACTCCAACTCAGTCACCTCCTCCCCCACCGGGGGCTGCCAGGACCTGTGGGAAGGAGCTGCTGGCTGTGAGGTTACTACAATGCACTCCTTACTGGAATGAATCTGCCTAGTTTCACTCCTAAATCCCAGAGATTAATGTTATCTTATTAACAACACAAAATGGAAAAAGACTGAGCTCTTTTGGTTTAATCTGCTTAGTTTCCAAGACTTCAGGGAGCTTCTCCAAGGAATGTGCTTGGCNTCCCGGGACCCGGGGCCAGGTTACTCACAGTCGGTGTTAGCACGGATACGGTCTTAAAGAGCCCGCGCGGCCTGACGGTCCCCGCCCTCTTCCCCGCGCGGCGGGGGCTCCGGGCTCCTCGCCGAGTCCGCCCGCGGGAGTGGTCCCGCTGCCCTCTGCCGGGGAGCGCATTGTGTGCGCCGGAGTGTCCGATAGCCCGTGAGCCGCAGGCCCGAGACCCCACGGTGCCTCGGGCGGCTCCGAGGGCGCCAGCCGGACTAGGCGCTCCCGCCGTCCAGGCTCCGCCCAGCCCCGCCCACCCCGCCCTCCCAGTGCCCGGCCGCCCAGCGACCTCGCGGCGGGACTGGGGCCCAGGGACCCACCTCGCCTTCGAAACCGGAGCTTTTTGTACGCCGCCTCCGCCCTCAGGCCCTGCGGTGGGGCCGTGGCCCCAGACTCGCAGCTGAGGGGCACTCACGTCTTGGCCGGTCAGCCTCCCTAAGGTGGCGCTAGGGGGCACTGCAGGGCCGGCTGTCAACTCCACTCAGCGGGGTTCAATGGAGAATATAATTAATGGGAATTTAGAATATGCTTACAGTAAAGATGACGGTGGCAGAACCAAGAAAGGCTGGCGGGGGGCGGGGGCTGGGAGGAGCGGGTTTAGCATTTCCACTTGCAGCTGGCGCTGCGCAAAATGGTAGCTACCAACCTGGGTCCTTGAACTGTAATCAATAGAAATTAATGAGGCCAGATGAGGAATTTAGGCAAGGCTGTATCGGGACTTCTGCTGCAGCAGGAGAGAGTAAACAGGTTCCCTTACTCCTTCCCTGGGGGTGGTGGGTAGCGGCAAGCTGGTTCTTTAAATGAATGAGGGTAGGGGCAGGTCCAGGGCTCTGGGGAGAGTGGTGGCCCGGTGGTCTGCCCATCCCCTTGGTGGCACCACGTGCAGGAATCATGCCCAGGACACTGCACTTGCTGGGGAACCTCAGAAGTGGCAGCTGGGTTGCTGGTCTTTTTGTGTCTTGCTGTTTGTAATTTGTCCCAACTGCAGCATGCATGTGGTTATTTTTAGTCGCTTACAGTTTCTTGCACTGTTGCCAGGGGTGTTTCTCCAGATGCAAGACTGCAGCCAAGGGTTCCAGCTCCTAGCCTGAGTCAGTACAGCACCTGAGGTTTGTTGTCAACATCCTTAATATGCCTCACTCCCAGCCAACACCCAGACTCGAGTGTCTTTCCACAACTCTTTTTTCTTATCAAAGTAACTCTCATGAAAGGCCCAGACCTCACCCAAAGACTTGGCTGGACGCCTTACTCGCCACTCACTGGAATAAGAATCCTAAATCTATACCAGGTAGTTCAGCTGGTGAGATGAGTGGGTGAAAGAGAACTTTATAAAGTGTCAAGACCAGATGAGCTTATGATTCGCCAATGGAATGGGCCTTTTAGAAAGGATCTTTAGGGGCTTTCTGGGTGGCCCAGTGGTTGAGACTCTGCGCTTCCATTGCAGGGCGTACAGCTTCAATACCTGGTTGAGGTTAGATCGTGTATGCTTCACAGCGTGGCCAAAAATTTTTAAAAATAAAGAAAAGGATCTTTAGAGACTCAGAAGGAATCTTAGCCTTTCTGTCTTGTGTTGGCTGTCCAAGGAGAAAAGGAAGATTTTGTAATCTCTCCATAATTACCAGTTGAAATCCTTCTGCTGAAAGATAAATTTCACACCTCCTAGCCAGTGGCTAGGGAGGCAGAATGTCCCTATGCAGAAGGGATGTCAAACAACTTGGACGGTACTTCCAAAAATACTGACTTATGGTGGAGGGGGAAAAATTCTTCTCACTGGCCATTATTGAAGTTTCAAAGTTACTCTTTATAAACTTTCATGATGAAGAATAGACCACAGGCTCCTGCTACTAAGCATCAATGCAATCAATCAGTGATAAGGAAATCATTATTTTAAAATTGATGACATGACAATGTCAGGGTGAAAAAAAATACATTTCAAAGTGGGCAAAACAATGGGTTTTAAAGTCACGTGTTTAAAGGTGTGTTTCCATGATCAGCTAAGGGTTGGTTTTTAAAATGATTGTCAGGTTAGAAGACATTTGCTAATTGATGGTCTGCACAGAAATGAAGTTAGATGTTATACCAAATTAGAGACTCCAAATTAGAGACCTACTAATCCATTTAAGAGCTTCCCTGGTGGCTCAGATGGTAAAGAAGTCCCTGCCAATGCAAGACATGCATGTTTGATCCCTATTTTGGGAAGATCCCCTGGAAAAGTGAATAGCAACCCACTCCAGTATTCTTGCCTGGAGAATTCCATAGATTGCACATCAACAAAAAGCCCTCTAGTGGTGAACATTTCTTGGTCTGTTTTCTAGTGATTTTTCTTCTTCAACATGATGAAGTTGGCTTTAGTCAGTGGGATTGATTGGAAACCAAGCTGTTTAGACGCCTTGTCAATCACACTAATTGGTGATTGTACACAAATGACACAAGAATAAACTGTAGCAGCAGTTACTCATTTAAAAAATATATAGTAGCTTTCCCCAAAAAAATAAATATGCAGAAAGTACCTAAATAATTAGATTCTGCCTCCTAGCCCGTAAAATCTAAAATTTATTGAAAACTGTTATACCAATGAGAACAGTTGCTCAAAGACTTGAAAACATTCACAGAGAGATCAATAATTAAAAAACAAGGCAAACGATTTTGAGTGGTCTTCCCAGAATTGATGAATACCTACAGATATTATTGATACTGTTCAATTGTTGCTGTTTATTCAAGAAGCCAGAGCAGAGTTTGTAGTTACTGAAGAAGGAGACTTCATGAATATCTGCATGGAACAGCTAGAGATAAGAATATTTCAAAGTTGAGAAAACACTAATTCAGTATAACCTGAAGTAGAATCTGCTAATATGTGTTACATCTGATGATGGGAAAAATATTTGTGGAATAGGGAAAGCCTTCGATGAACAAATTTACAAAATTAGTGAAAAGGTATTTAAAGTCCATGATTATTCATCCTATTATTCATCGGCAGGTACTTTGTGGAAAATATTTGAATCCATCATGTTTCAGTGATCAACAGTGTCAATGGTGAACTTAGTTTATTCTCATGGACTTAAAAATCATCAGTTCTGCAAATTTTCTTCAGAAATAGAAGCTGAATATACTGACTTGCCCTATCACAGAGCAGTTTGCAATTTTTTCAAGATTGGAGCTGAGATTAACATTTTTCTCTCTGAAACTGTCCTCAACTACTTTGTTCAAACACTGAGTGGCTTTGGAAATTAGTTTTTGTTGCAGACTTGATATTGTTTCTTAGGTTACAAGGCAAAATGGCATATGTGAAATTTATTCTGTGATAAAGTCATTTCAACAAACTGAATCACAAGTAATAGCAAGCTGCTCAATACATTTCCCATGCTGTCAAAAGATAAAGCAAGAAGCAGGATGTCCATTCCCACATAAATCTGCATATTTTCTGAATTATTTCTGAACTGCAGTTCCAGCAGTTTGCCAGATATTGGTGCAAGCGGAAAGAACAGTTCTATATTTCAAAATCCATTTAACTTTGTTGCTAACTTTTACTTGAGGATCTTCCAGGTAATCTCTAATGAGTGATTAATCTACAGTGTAATGACATACTAAAAGTCAAATATCGAGATAAATCTAATTATATAAGAATGCTGCTGCTGCTGCTAAGTCACTTCAGTCGTGTCTGACTCTGTGCAACCCCATGGACAGCAACCCACCAGGCTCCTCTGTCCACGGAATTCCCTAGATAAGAGTACTGGAGTGGGTTGCCATTTCCTTCTCCATATAAGAATAAATATGCTCAATTAAAATCATAAATTGTGGATTAATATCAACAATCTTTATCTGTATTGAAAAATATTTTCAAAGAAACTCTATGTACAACACAGGGAATATAGCTAATATTTTACAATAACTGTAAATGAAATGTTACCTTTAGACTGAATCACTGTATCATACACCTGAAACATATAATACTGTACATCAACCACAACTCAACAGAAAAAAAAGCAATATGTAATATTTCATTACAGATCAGCACTTACAGATGAAATTTGCAATCAGTTTGGATGATAGGGAACACTAACTTTGAGCCCCAGCTCATTGACATGTTGTTGTTTTTTTTTAATTCCATTCTTCCAATCAGTTCAGTCGCTCAGTCGAGTCTGACTCTTTGTGACACCATGGACTGCAGCACACAAGGCTTCCCTGTCCATCACCAACTCCTGGAGCTTGCTCACTCATGTCCATTGAGTTGGTGATGCTATCTATTTCATCCTCTGTTGTCCCCTTCTCCTGCCTTCAATCTTTCCCAGCATCAAGGTCTTTTCAAATGAGTCAGTTCTTCACATCAGGTGGCCAAAGTATTGGAGCTTCAGCTTCAGCATCAGTCCTTCCAATGAATATTCAGGACTGATTTCCTTTAGGATAGACTGGTTGGATCTCCTTCCAGTCCAAGGGATTCTCAAGAGTCTTCTCCAACAGCACAGTTCAAAAGCATCAATTCTTCAGTGCTCAGTTTTCTTTATAGTCCAACTCTCAGATCCATACATGACCACTGGAAAAACCGTAGCTTTAACTAGATGGACCTTTGTCGGCAAAGTAATGTCTCTGCTTTTTAATATGCTGTCTAGGTTGGTCATAGCTTTTCTTCCAAGGAGCAAGTGTCTTAATTTCATGGCTGCAGTCACCATCTGCAGTGATTTTGGAATCCAAGAAAATAAAGTCTGTCATTGTTTCCATTGTTTCCCCATCTATTTGCCGTGAAGTGATGGGACCGGATGCCATGATCTTAGTTTTTTAAATGTTGAGTTTTAAGCCAGCCTTTTCACACTCCTCTTTCACTTTCATCAAGAGGCTCTTTAGTTCCTCTTTACTTTCTGCCATAAGGATGATATTATCTGCATATCTAAAGTTATTGATATTTCTCCTGGGAAACTTGATTCCAACTTATGCTTCATCCAGCTCGGCATCTCGCATGATGTACTCTGCATACAAGTTAAATAAGCAGGGTGACAATATACAGCCTTGATGTACTCCTTTCCTGATTTGGAACCAGTCTGTTGTTCCATGTCCAGTTCTAACTATTGCTTCTTGACCTGTATACAGGTTTCTCAGGAAGCAGATAAGGTGGTCTGGAATTCCCAACTCTTGGAGAATTTTCCACAGTTTGTTGTGATCCACACAGTTAAAGGCTTTGGTGTAATCAATACAACAGAAGTAGAGTTTTTCCTGGAACTCTCTTGCTTTTTCTGTGGTCCAACAGATGTTGGCAATTTGATCTCCGATTCCTCTGCCTTTTTCTAAATCCAGTTTGAGCATCTGGAAGTTCACAGTTCATATACTGTTGAGTCCTCTCAGAGAATTTTGAGCATTACTTTGCTAGCATGTGAGATGAGTGTAATTGAGTGGTAATCTGAACATTCTTTGGCATTGCCTTTCTTTGGGATTGGAATGAAAACTGACCTTTTCCAGTCCTGTGGTCACTGCTAAGTTTTTTAAATTTGCTGGCATATTGAGTGCAGCACTTTCACAGCATCATCTTTTAGGATTTGAAATAGCTCAACTGGAATTCCATCACCTCCACTAGCTTTGTTCATGGTGATGCTTCCTAAAGCCCACTTGACTTCACTTTCCAGGATGTCTGGCTCTAGGTGAGTGATTACACCATCATGGTTATGTGGGTTGTGAAGATCTTTTTTGTATAGTTCTTTTGTGTATTCTTGCCACCTCTTAATATCTTCTGCTTCTGTTAGGTCTATACCATTTCTGTCCTTTATCGAGCCCATCTTTGCATGAAATGTTCCCTTGGTGTCTAATTTTCTTGAAGAGATCTCTAGTCTTTCCCATTCTGTTGTTTTCCTCTATTTCTTTGCATTGATCACTGAGGAAGGCTTTCTTATCTCTCCTTGCTATTCTTTGGAACTCTGCATTCAAATGGGCATATCTTTCCTTTTCTCCTTTGCCTTTAGCTTTTCTTCTTTTCTCAGCTATTTGTAAGGCCTCCTCAGACAACCATTTTGCATTTTTGCATTTCTGTTTCTTGGGGATGGTCTTGATCACTGCTTCCTGTACAATGTTACGAACCTCTGTCCATAGTTCTTCAGGTATCTATCAGATCTAACCCCTTGAATCTATTTGTCACTTCCACTGTATAATCATGGAATAATTCTTCCATTAGTAGGCCTATATTACCAAAAAAATGCACTTGATTATATGTATTATGAACTTTATAGAAAATTTCGTGGAAATTTATTTTCTCTCTGATTATGCAAGCACTTAGATAATATTCTCCATTTTGCCTCTTGGCTAGCAACACTAAAACATTTACCTTCCGGTCATTTACAGAAAAAGTTAACTCACTTTTGCTTTTAAGCATCAAAATATAAACATTTCCCTAGAAATTTTTCAAGTTTTTTTCTTTTTGTAAAAATGATACATGCTCATTGTAAATATATATAGGAGGAATAGAATAAAGAAGCTACCCTCACACCCCCTGACCCAGAGGTAAGTGTTAGAGATTTTGGGAGTACCTTCTAGAAGTGGATTTGTGCCAATATTTCCAAAAATGTGCCCTTTGGAACATCAGTTGCTCAAGATGACCCTCAAAAAAGAATGAATATGATGTTTCTGGATAATATTTTAACAACGCATAAGTGCAAACCATGATAATTTTGAAAAGCTTGGAGAATATAGAAAAGTTTTGAAACATCAGTTGTTTTTTTAAAAAATAAGTCCTGAAACTGTGGTATCAGCGTTCCCAGCGGGATTTGATGGCATTCTCATGCTGGGTAACTGAAAAGAATTTAATAAAGGAACAAAAAGGGTGGGGATTTGGGGAAAGCTGCAAGGGATAACGGGCTTCCCAGGTGGCGCTAGTGGTAAAGAACCTGCCTGCCAATACAGGAAACCTAAGAGACTTGGATTCGATGCCTGGGTCGGGAAGATCCCCTGGAGGAGGGCATGGCAACACCCTCAAGTATTCCTGCCTAGAGAATCCCATGAACAGAAGAGCCTGCCAGGCTACAGTCCATAGGATCGAACACAGTCACGCAGGACTAAAGTGACTTCGCATGTATGCATGCAAGGGACGGCTATTGTTCCTGAAGCCAGCCCAGCTCTGGGTAAGCGTTAGGAGGGTGGAGTGATTTGTTACTAGAACTTGAGAAGAGTAGTTACTTGGAGAAAATCTGATTAAAAAAAAAAATGTGGCCTTCAGTTGAAAGGATGAAACTGTACCTCTGGGACCCCATAGGAAAAGAGCTGAATTCTCTCAAGACTGATTTCTGACTGATGCTTCCTACTGGCCAAAACCAGTTAGAAGCCAGTGGACAAGGGAGTCTCTGACTTAATCCTTCAGGGCCAGTTCCCCAGGGCAGAGAGCAGGGAGAGAAAGGTGAGAGAGGGTGGGCAGGGGCAGACAGAGAAGATGCACGTCACTGCCAAAGGCACCCAACTTTGTCCCAAACGAGCGCCAGTCTGTGAATTCGCACTGCAACCAGCCACCTCAGCCACATACAGGCAAATGAAACCACACCCTACACCCTGTAGCTTAAGGTGGCAACAAGATAGAAACAAGACGATGCACCGGGAGCACCAAGCCTGTTTTGCAGAGTGCCAGCTTCCCAGGTGGCACTAGTGGCAAAGAACCCACCTGCCAACTCAGGTAGTGTAAGAGACCTGGGTTCGATACCTGGGTTGGGAAGTTCCCCTGGAGAAGGGCATGGCCACCCACTCCAGTATCCTTGCCTAGAGAATCCTATGGACAGAGTTGCCTGGTGGGCTACGGTCTGTAGGGTCACAAAGAGTTGGACATGACTGAAGTGACTTGGCACACAGAGAAAGCTAAGTAAACGACTTGCTGACAGCTCCTCCTGAGTGAGCAACGTGTAGATGAGTTGAGGGACTAGAATGACTGACCGTGAACTTGGGCTGTCACAGGCCAAAAATCCACTGTGTGTTACATAGGAACTGCTCCCCCCAAGCTGCACATGCAATCCGTGAAGAGGCTTAAAGGACCTGCATAGAGAACTTTTTTTTAAAGCTTTTTTTTTTTTTAATATGGACCATTTAAAAAGTCTGTATTGAATTTATTACAATATGGTTTCTGTTCTTTTATGTTTTGGTTTTTAGCTATGAGCCACGTGGGATCTGAGCTCCCCGACCAGGGATCCAACCATACCCCCTGCATTGGAAGGTGAAGTCTTAACCACTGGACCGCCAGGGATGTCCCCGTAGAGAACTCTTGAAGTTTACATAGAAAGTTAAACCTACTTTTCACCAGTCGTTTCCCAGCCCACTCCCTTTATAAGTTGCCACTTTCAGAATAAACATCCCAGTCACAAGCCATGGGAGAGACAGATCTGAACTTTGCCTCCTGTCTCCCTGCTTGTTGTTCAGTCACTAAGTGTGTTCAACACTTTGCAACCGCGTGGACTACAGAATACCATGCTTCCCTGTCCTTCACTACCTTCCAGAATTTGCTGAAACTCATGTCCATTGAGTTGATGATGCTATCTAACCATCTCATCCTCTGTCACCCTCTTCTTTTGCTTTCAATATTTCCCAGCATTAGGGGCTTTCCCAGTGAGTTGGCTCTTCCCATCAGGTGGCCAAAGTATTGGAGCTTCAGCTTCAGCATCAGTCCTTCCAATGAATATTCAAGGTTGATTTCCTTTAGGATGGACTGATTTCACTCCCTGCTTGGCTGCCCTGCAATAAAGCCTTTTTCTTTCAGCAAAAAAAAAAAACAAAAAAACTGCCCAAAATGATAGCTGGGCTTTTGTGTGCAGTGGGCAACAAGCTCACTTGCTCTGTTACACAAAAACATTTGAATCCACGATTTTTTTTTTTTTGCTGTGCTATGCAGTATGTGGGATTTTAGTTCCCTGACCAGGAATTGAACCCACAGCCCCTAGATCGGAAACACAGAGACTTAACTACTGGACCACCAAGGAAGTCCCTGAATCCATATGTTTAAGTCCAGATTTGGGTCCACCGTCCTGTTGCTGCTGCTTAGTCACTTCAGTCGTGTCCTGTGGTCTGCAGACTGCCAGGGTCCTCTGTCCATAGGATTCTCTAGGCAAGAATACCAGAGTGGGTTGCCATGCACTCCTCCAGGGGATCTTCCTGACCCAGGGATCGAAACTGGGTCTCGTACATTGCAGGCAGATTCTTTACTGCTGAGCCACCAGGGAAGCCCAGTGTGCTGCTGTTCTTCTCTAAAAAGAGTCAGAAATCTTTGGAGGGTGACAGCACAATTTGTCAGGATATCCAAAAAGGTAGGGCAAGCCTAGAACATCTTGGTGATCTTTAAAAGTGAGGGAGCCATCAGTAGACTGTCTCAGATGACATTAGAGAAAGTACCAAGAAGCCACACAAAGACTCCCACAGCTAGAGTGAACGGCAGATTATGCATGAAAAGATAATTATGATCATTGGGATAAGCTCAGCCACAGATCTGTGAAGATTTTTTAAAATGATAAAGTTTTATAAAGGGTCTTGTCATGAACCCATGTATCTGAAATATGTTTACCAAAATTAATTCACTACATAAATCTTATGCTTTGATCAACACACAATACGCCTATTAAAAACATAGAAAAATACTGTATATATAAAAAATAGAATGTAAATCTATATTAACACGGAAAATAAATCATAAAATATTAAATGGGGTGGTGTGTCTTGGTTGGATGGTGCTCAAAATGAAATTTCTAGATGGGAAAACAGTGGAAACAGTGACAGACTTTATTTTTGGGGGCTCCAAAATTACTGCAGGTGGTGACTGCAGCCATGAAATTAAAAGACGCTTGCTCCTTGGAAGAAAAGTTATGATCAACCTAGACAACATATTAAAAAGCAGAGAGACATTACTGAGACATTACCATCTAGTCAAAGCTATGGTTTTTCCAGTAGTCGTGTATGGATGTGATAGCTGGACTATAAAGAAAGCTGAGCGCCAAAGAACTGATGCTTTTGAACTGTGGTGTTGGAGAAGACTCTTAAGAGTCCCTTGGATTGCAAGGAGTTCCAACTAGTCCATCCTAAAGGAGATTAGTCCTGGGTGTTCATTGGAAGGACTGATGCTGAAGCTGAAACTCCAATACTTTGGCCACCTTGTGAGAAGAACTGACTCATTTGAAAAGATCCTGATGCTGGGAAAGACTGAAGGCGGGAGCAGAAGGGGATGACAGAGGATGAATGGTTAGATGGCACCACCGACTGGATGGACTTGAGTTTGAGTAAACTCTGGGAGTTGGTGATGGACAGAGAGGCCTGGTGTGCTGCAGTCCATGCGGCCACGAAGAGTCGGACACGACTGAGGGACTGAACTGAACTGAAAGAAACAGGTGCGCCCACCCTGGCCTGTGTAACCCCGGGCTTGATTTGTTCACTTGGTTCCGGAGACTCAGGAAGGGGCTTCCTGCTCCGGGTCAGTGTTGGGGCTCCATGAGCAGTCTCCCTTCAGCCCTTCACTGCCAACTGTGCCCCCAGTGGCTCTTGCACTCTCCCAGGAGCCATCCCCCCACCTCTACACTCTCTCAGTGGAGTCCGCTCATCAGGACATTGAGGTCACCTCGGCGAGTAGAGGGGCACACAGTGCCTGGGGCACATGGTTGAGAGAAGCTCGCAACCCCACCCCGCATCCTCCCCGCCCCAAGGTGTAGAGCCTGTAAATGAATGTCTGAGACAGTACTNGACCCAAGGATCAGACCGGAGTCTCTTGAGTCTCCAGCATTGGCAGGTGGATACCTGGAGAAGCCCCACTAAGTTGTTGGTGTCACTAATGAAATTCTGGGACTCTTAAGGGCAAAGACTAAAATTAAACTTAGTTCTAAGCTGGTTTTGCAACAGCTGTGTCTTGGAATGAATGAATGGAATAAATGAATGACACATTTATTCATTATCCCGAGTGTTCCAGCTATGAAGAATAAGAGATTGTTTGGATAGGTATCTTTGTGTTTTTATAGGCTTGTTGGAAGTTGGGGATAATTTACAGGCAACATGCCTAGGATCCACACAGAATCCTGACCAGGATGATGTAGAAACTGAGTCTATGGCCAAGAACTAGATAAGCAAATAAACATTTATTTTTTAATTTATTTACTAATTTATTTGGCTGTGCTGGATCTTAGGTATGGCTTGTGGGGCACAGTTTCCTGACCAGGGATTGAACCCAGGCCTCCTGAATTGGGAGCAAGGAGTCTTAATCACTGAAACCAGGGAGGTGTCTAAGTAAACATTTGGATCTTAAATAAACTACTTGGTTTGGGCTGTGGGTGGTACATCAAGGAAGCTAAGGAAAAATAATCATGATACAGTAAAAACCATTTTTTCTCAACCAGAAATTTCAAAAAAAAATCCATTTTTCCAACAACTACAAGGTTTTCATCGAACTAACTTCTTGTTATCACGAGCTGGAAGAGTTAGCTCTTCCATGTTTTGAAGCTTGCTGTGCAGTCGAAGCCTGTGTGGACAGACTTGTAAATTGCTGATGCTGCTGAACATGGCAGGAAAGTAACAATTTGCTGCCTTGTTTCCAATCAGCCAGGAATGCCCTGTGAAGGCGGAGAATCATTGATAGAAGAGCTGCTACCTGTGCATGGAATGCACCTCCTGCTTCATCAGTCTGAATGGCATCTCATCACACATTGAACAGCAGGCTCTCTCCTCTCAGATGTAGCTCTTGTACTGCAAGGAAGGACAGTAAATAGATGCTGACGATTAAATGGAGATTTCAGAAACATAAGCAGACTCTGTTGACTTCAAGATGCGGAGCACATCTATTGAAATTCTACGCTTAATTTCAAGAAGAGCAAACTCAGAAACCATGCTGAATGAGTCACTTCCTGCCTCTCGCCCACCCGTGTTCACATGTCAACTAATAGCCGTAGTTCTTATGTGACACCAGATGTCTGCTTGTTCTTTGGTTGAAATGATCAAATAAGTGAACGCTGGGAAGACACACTGTGGGGGCAGAAAGTGACCATACTTTAGCCTGTCGATATTCAAGGGTTTGGCTGTGAGTGTGAAGAGAGATCAGGTAAGGGGTTGTCATGACTTAGAAAAGAGTAGCGTTGGGACATGTTGAGAATATTTTATTTTTTCAACACATCAAGGATAACTTTTATTTAAAAACAAATATTTATATGTATATATATATGTTGCAGCCCTTAAGGAAAAATAACAAAGTCCCTTTATTTGAAATTCAGTGTAAACAGGTATACAATTTTAAACTATAAATTCGTAGTTTTTTTTTTCTTATTTAAATGATGTAAAAGCTTTTGTTCACTTCAAAGGTATCTGTGTCGTGAAATTACAGTAACTTCTCAGTAATTTCTTCACTAGTCTGTTTGATGTAATCTACGTTCATTGAAGAAATCTTAGAAAATGTTGTTCAGTTGCCCAGTCATTTCTGATTCTTATTCAGTGACATTGATTCTGATTCAGTAACGCCATGGACGGCAGCACGCCAGCCCTCCCTGTCCCTCGCTCTGTCCTGGAGTTTGCCCGAGTTCATGTCCGTTGCATCAATGATGCCATCTAGCCATCTCATCCTCTGATGCCCTCTTCTCCTGCCCTCAGTCTTTCCCAGTATTAGGGTCTTTTCCAGTGAGTTTGCATCAGTTGACCAAAATATCGGAGCTTCCACTTCAGCATCAGTCCCACCAATGATTATTCAGGGCTTAGAAAATACAGGTAAGCAAAAGGAAGGAAACAAAAGTCACCCACAACCCTGCTACCCAAGAGAACCGCTGACAGCATTTTGAAGTTGACGTAGGTCTGAAAGATGTTCGCACGGAGGCTGATATGTGGTTAACGGTGCAGACTGTGGGGCCCAAGTCCTGCTCCTCAGTAATGAGGCATTAATTAAGCTATTTGGCTGCTTTACATCTCAGTTTCTTTAGCTGTAAAATGGAGAAAATAATACTCCCTTGCTCAAAGTGTTGATATGGATAGGTGAGTTCCTATTTCTAAAGCACTTAGAACAAGTGCTGGCACATGCCAGCCATATGGTAAAACAACATGCATATTACATAATTTTCTTCTTCTCTTCTTTTTTTAAAACTGAAATAACAGGCAAAACAACCTAAGGTAGAAAAAAATCAAAGCAGTGATTTCCCCTGGGAACAGACATTGCTTAAGAAGGGTATGAGGGTACTTTCTGGTGTAATGAATAATGTTTACACCTTGGTAGGCATTTGACTTGACACAGATCTATGAATTTGTCTAAACTCTGAAAATTTTACATTTTTAAGGTTTATGTATTTCATTATATGTAAATTTTATTTTAGATGAATAAGCACTGGTAGCAAATATTGAAGTACTGTTAATGATGTTCATGCTGAAGTATTTAGGGGAGAGTATACTGGTGTGGAGAAGGGGGCAGCAGAGGATGAGATGGTTGGATGGCGCCACTGACTCAATGGACATGAATCTGAGCAAACTCCAGGAGACAGTGAAGGACAGAGGAGCCTGGCATGCTGTAGTCCATGGGGCTGCAAAGAGGTGGACCTGATTTAGTGACCGAACAACAACAACAATACTGGCGTGTGTAATTTACTGTGAAATGCATCTAAAAATGAGGTAGATTGATGGATGGATAGAGGGTTGGATAGATGGATAGAAATACAATAAAGCAAGTATACTAAAATGTTAATGTTAGAACTGAAGTAGTGTTCATCATAAAATTCTTTCAACTTCTGGTATTTTTCACAATAAAAATTGTTATAATAATATATAAAATATGGGGAAGAGAATATATAATACTGTGGTACTATTTAACTTGCACTTTTTGCTCTAAGATGTATCATGATAGCCCTATGTTATTAGTATTTTCTATAAATATAATCATTATAATATCCTATTCTATAGATTAATGAAATTAACCACTGTTATATATTTCAATTAACTCTAAATTCATTACAAAGCAGTGAGAAGAATGCTTCATGAATGAACTATCATTAATACCCTCAAAGACTTTTGAAGAAACATTTTACCCATAAAACTAGAATAAGACACCCTTAAAAAAATAAAGAGTCCTGGGGATGGAGGGATAAATTAGGAGTTTGGGATTAACAGATCCACACTAGTATATATAAAACAAATAAAAAGAACCTACTGTAGAGCATAGGGAACTATATTCAATATCTTGTTATAACTTATAAAGAATATATATATATATACGTATATGTCTATATATATGGGTCTTCTCCGGTGGCTCAGTGATCTCGAAATACATTGACTAGAGATCATACATAAGTAGTAAATTTATAAAGAAAAGCAAAAGAATAGTTAACATAAAATTCAGGGAAGTGGTTACTTTTGGTAGGGGGAGGGTGGGAGGAACCACTGGGCCCCCCACGGGGTTTCTGAGGTGCTAGGGTGATGGGCACATAGGTGTATGATCTCTTTTCAGGCAGCAGTTTGTATTCCAAACCTTCCGGAAGCCTGCCCTCAGCTGTGTGTCTGCCTCTGAGAAGAGCTCGGTGATCCCCATCACACCGGGCCCGACCATGCAGATGTTGTGTCCTTGCTTGTTGGCTTGCTAAAAAGTTGGCTGGGGACTTTCCTGGAGGTCCAGTGGTTAGGACTCTGAGCTTCCACTGCAGGGCATGCAGGTTCTATCCCTGGTCAGGGAACTAAAATGCTGCCCAGCGAGGTTGAAATAATAATAATAAAAAGCCAGTTGGAAACACAGTTGGGAAAATTATGGTGCCTGGGAAAAAAAATGATTGGAACTTGGGACTGCTCCGAACCAGCAGTCTGGGCTGGGGGGGATTAATAGGCAAGAATTGGAGCTGCCGAGTTGAAACCAAAATCAGACTCTAGAGAGAAAGGTGGGCAGGAGTGCAGTGCAGGTTTCTTTCTCTTTTTTTTGGCCATAAAAATTGCAGAGGATGGCATGGTCCGGATTGGGAAGCCTAACGGAGGATCTGCCCAGTATAAGGAGGAGATAAGCCGGTCAAGAAGAGTCTCTCCTCCATCTGTGGCAGGAGCCAGTCCTCAAAACGGCAAGTCACCCCCTACCTGGCTTGGGATGGATCCGTCAAGGAATCAGTATTGTTCCAATGCCAAGCCATGCCTCGACACATGACTGCCTTTGCAGGAGTCTACATTTACAGACAGTTATCATATTATCTCATTTTAAAATGAGCATATGGAAACCTGCAGGCCAAAATGAATTCTCAGTCCCTACAAATCAGCCACCTGGGGAGGTGGGGCTTCATAGTCAGCCTTATAGTGCATTCCGGCACAGCCACCCAACCGACAGCCACGCTGCTAGATACACCAAATGCCTGCAACGCGTTATCTTTGTGAGTGCTAGAATGTGAGGAAGAGCCAACAAGTCATTCAGAACCGGGTGGACTGAGGCATTCCTTGACAAACCGGTGATTAGGGCTCAGTGTTTTCACTGCAGAGACCCAACTCCTGGTCGGGAGTCAGGATCCCACAAAAGGCTCAGTATGGAGAAAAAAAATAAAGAAAAAACCAAGTGTGTTGTGTTGAAGGGCCATCAGGTTTCATAGGGCCATTTGGGATAAGAAAAGAAGGATATGACAAAGAATGAGACAGTCTTCCTGTGTTTATGTTACAAACTGCCTCCAAATACAGTGTTCCATAGATGCTTTTGAGAAATAATACTTCCTGCACTGTTCCAGGCGCCCAGCAGGCCTATGGAGTAGGTAAAACTACCCTGTTACACAGACAATGCACCCGAGGCCCAGAGTCACTAAGAACTTACCCAGATTGCACAGCTGGTAAGGGGTGAAGTTTGGATTTGAACCCAGGCAGTCTGACACAAGACTCCATGCTTTAAAAAAATTTTTTTTTTAATTTATTTTTGGCTGCGCTGGCCTCTGCTGTTGTGTGCGGGCTTTTTCTAGTTGTAGTGAGCAGGGGGCTTCTCTTGTGTTGAGCACAGGCTCTAGGCACCTGGGTCTTCAGTAGTTGCAGCATGCAGGCTCAGTAGTTGGGGCTTGAAGGCTCTAGAGCACAGGCTCAGTAATTGTGATACATGGGCTGAGTTGCCTCCCTGCTAGGATGTGGGATCTTCCTGGACTGGGTATTGAACCTGCGTCCCCTGCATTCCAAGGTGGATTCTTAACCTCTGGGCCACCAGGAAAGCCCAAGACTCCATGCTTTTAATCACTACAAGTTGCCTCTTGGTTATAACAAGGGCATTGCCTCTTAAGGTGAAGACTCGGAAGAGAACAAATCTTTCTTAGAAACATAGACCAAATGAAAGGGTTAGAAAATCAATTTTGCCTCTACATATCTGAACCATATATTTATATATATATATTATATATAAATGTTATGTATAATGTATATACATTATATATAAATATGTATAATGTATATTTATATCTATAAAACCTAGTACAGTAACTGGCACATAGGAGACAATAAATTTTGCTAAATGAAGATGTGAGTGAAGTAGTTCAAAGTGTGCATTAATGGGTGAATGGGTGTTCTAGGCAAAGAGGGGAGGTATCATTTACTGAGTCTCTTCTCCTTGTAGAAGGGAATCAATAAATAATAAATGTTCTTGGGAATCAATAAGTGTCCTTGTAGGACACTGTGTTTTCTGAAGTCACTTGATTTAACCTCACTCTAACTCTATAAGGTGTATGTTCAATTCCAGGTCAAGACCCATTTCACCATCCAACATGTAAGTTACCAAAGGGCTTTTGGGTAACCCAGAACTCCTCTTTACCAGCCCCAAGTGTTCGGGGCTCCCTGGTGTTTCAATCCCATTTTCAGCATTCCATGATCCCTGCCCATGGTCCCTCCATCAGACACCTCTAGTCTCCTGCCCCACTTCCTGCGATAGCCTCCCAGCCGCACTCCCTGTCTCTGGTCCCCTACCCCCTCCCTTCCACTATCCATCCAAGTATCACCTTCCTCATAACTAGCTCTGCCAGGAAACCCCCCTAAAGAGCATTTGGAGTGAGATGGCCTGGCAAGGGAGGCCAGGCAAGTCAGTTATCTTCTCTGGGCCTCAGTTTCTTCCTTGGTATAATGGGGGAAAATCAATACGTTTCATAGGACTTTGTGGGAATTAAATGAGATAATGTATGCTAAAATGGTACTTTGCAAATGCTTGCCAAAGGCATGATACATAGTATGGTTTCATTTTTGCTTAATCTAAATGTTGGTCCTTCTAATCAAACACCTGCTATAAAGTTCCTCCCAAACCAGAAATCTGCTCTGGCTTCCCATTGTCTGCTGTGTGTGCTTAGTTGCTCAGTCGTGTCTGACTCTGTGACTCTTTGGACTGTAGCCCGCCAGGCTCCTCTGCTCATGGAATTTTCTGGGTAAGAATACTGGAATGGGATGGCATTTCCTACTCCAGGGGATCTTCCTGACCCAGAGATCAAACCTGTATCTCATGCATCGGCAGGTGGGTGCTATGCCACTGAGCCACCTGGGAAGCTCCAAGCATGCTGGAGAGGGTTGCCGTTTCCTTCTCCAGTGGATCTTCCCAACCCAGGGATTGAATCTGTCTCTTATGTCTCCTGCATTGGCAAGTGGATCCTTTACCACTATTGCCACCTGGGAAGCCCCATTGTCTCCTAGGAAAAAGCAAAATCTCTTTACAATGGCATTGTTTTTCAAGAGATTCTAAGTTGTGACAACATAAGTCGCTCAGTCCTGTCTGACCCCATGGACTATAGCCTGCCAGGCTCCTCTGTCCATGGGGATTCTCCAGGCAAGAATACTGGAGTGGGTAGGGTATCCCTTCTCCAGGGGATATTCCCGACCCAGAAATTGAACCGGGGCCTCCTGCATTGCAGGGGATTCTTTACCAGCTGAGCCACCAGGGAAGCCCACCCAAATCGTGTCACATTATTCCATTCCTTACATTTGCCCTGCACTCAGCTGAATTCCTCAGTGGCTCAGCAGGTAAAGAATCTGCTTGCAATGCTGGAGACACAGGAGATGCAAGTTTGACCCCTGGGTCAGAAAGATCCCCTGGAGGAGGAAATTGCAACCCAGTCCAGTATTCTTGCCTGGGAAATCCCATGGACAAAGCCTGCTGAGCTACAGTCCACAGGGTCACAAAGAACTGGACACAACTGAGCAGGCGCCCACGCAGCTGAATCGAGCTCTGAACACTCGGGACTCGCCTCCGTCTTTCTGCCTTTGTGCTGTTGCTTTCTGTGTGTCTCCCTGAAATCTTTCCCGCTCCCTGCCTCTACTGAAATCCTGGTGGGCATTTTTACATCACAACTACAAAGCCTCTGCTGCTGCTGCTGCTGCTAAGTCGCTTCAGTCGTGTCCGACTCTATGCGACCCCATAGACAGCAGCCCACCAGGCTCCCCCGTCCCTGGGATGCAAAGCCTCACTGACTCCTAAATCAGAAGTGAGCGCTGACTGCCCAGAGCCCCCTGTGGCACTGACTGCATTCTGCTTTTTATTTGCAGTCTCTCAGGTTTTACTTCTCCTGTAAGACTGGTTCTGGAAGTTTCTAGTTGTCTCATTTTTCTCTGTGTACCCACAGATGCTCATGGAGTTTAGTGCACATATACATATTTCAGGGGTAACTAAATGAGGTCACAGGTCTTAAGGTGCAGAAATACAGGGCCTAGGAGCCTGAGTAACCTTACATCCTGTTTCGGGCTTAAGAAGTAGTGAATCCTGAAGGTCATCTTTGGAGAGAGGCCACATAGTGGGGCCCACAAACTGAAATGAGGCTAGAGCTGAGCCAACTTGCTAACTAATTGTCCCCTCAACGGTCTGTGCTTTTCAGAGTGCTTCCAGGTCCTTCAGCTTCCTGGGAATAATTCTGTTTTTAAATTTTTTCAAAAAATCTTTGGTTTTCAAATAAATTTAAAATTTATTTTAAATTTTTTCAAAACAACTTTCATTCCCTGGTCAGAGAACTAAGATCCCACATGGCACATGGTGTGGGAAAAAAAAAAAAAAAAGTGCACTACTCACCACAGTTGCATTTTAGAATATTTTTATCACAACAACAAGAAAATGTTTTCCCATTAGCACTTACCCACCATCCATCCTCTCCTACACCCCACCTATCTCCATCACTCTATTCCCACCTCATCAACAACCACTCATTTATTGGGTTGGCCAAAAAGTTCGTTCAGGAGCCACTCCATGATCCAATATGCGATTTTCCAAATGGCTGTCTTAGTTGCAGCATGTGGGATAGTTTTTTTTTAGTTGTGGCATTCAAACTCTTAGTGATCCAGTTCCCTGTCCAGGGATCGAACCTGGGCCCACTGCATCAGGAGGGCAGAGTCTTAGCCATTGGACCACGAGGGAAGGCCCTTGCCTGAATTTTAAGGATGACAAAGTGACACTCACCTAAAGAGACAAGGTAGCTACAAGTCACACAGCTGCTGAGGAGCAGAGCTGTCACAGGGCTTGACTGTCCTTTGGAAGGCCTGGTTAGATATACCGAAACACAGGGCTGCAAATTCCTTGCCTACAGGGGCCAGGCAGCTAACACCAAGGAGTGAGGGATTCAAGAGAAAGAAAACAGGTTCTGTGAGAGACGCATGTGCACCTACTAAGGGTGGCAGCTGCTGGATGTGGGTCTCATGTGGCTGGTATTCCGACTCTTTCCTGGATCGCAGAAATCCACATGGTGTGAACTATAGCAATTTTTAAATAAGACACCAATATTGGAGTCAAAATATCTCCATAGGTCCAATTTTGGCCCAGCAGATGACCATTGAGGATGAATTCCTTAAGCCTCTTTTAATTCATTTTTCAAAAGCAAACAGGCAATTCCTATCTGGGTACAAGCTCCGCGCTGCCCTGCACACAGTGGGATGGCATCAGGCTCCGGGGCAAGCTGAGCAGGTCTATGAAACTAAACGCGATAGCAGCACACTTGAGGCAAGAATTGGAAGGAGCAGGACACAGTGAGGATAGGCCCAGAAAAATAACCAAGGGGAAAAAAAATCTCATCATGGCAAATATCCACCAGGGAAATGGAGAAATGGAGCAGCCTGTGCAGAATGGAGAGGAAGGCCACCCTTTGGGAGAGGGTGAAGGCCACCAGCCAGAAAGAAATCATAGATGGGGACAGGCTTGCAGACTTGCCCCTAATTCCCAATGTGCGAGCATGCTAAGTCACGTCCGACTCTTTGCAACCCTATGAACCATAGCCTGCCAGACTCCTCTGTCCATGGGATTCTCCAGGCAAGAACACTGGAGTGGCTTGCCATGCTCTCCTCCAGGGGATCTTCCTGACCCAAGGATCAAACCCATGTCCCTTATGTCTCCTGAATTGGCAGGAGGGTTCTATACCACTAGTGCCACCTGGGCAGCCTGATGGGCCATACCCAACAGGCAAGGTCAACAATGGGATGGGTGGAGATGGAGATGATATGGAAGTGTTCATGGAAGAGATGAGAGAAATCAGGAGAAAACTTTGAGAGCTGCAATTCAGGAATAGTCTGCATATGCTCATGGGGGTGCTCTCTAATCACCGTGACCATCATGATGAATTTTGCCTTATGCCCTGGCTCCTGTCATTTCCATGAGATTATTACTTCAATTCCCACTGTTGTTCTTTTTCCGTGCATTGTCCTGATAATGCCTTTACTGATCTGTTTTCTGTGACCCTTATGTAATTTCCATTTGTCAGGTGGGTTCTGTGTTCAGTTCAGTTCAGTTGCTCAGTCGTGTCCGACTCTTTTCGACCCCATGAATCACGGCACGCCAGGCCTCCCTGTCCATCACTATCTCCCGGAGTTCACTCAGACTCACGTCCATCGTGTCCGTGATGCCATCCAGCCATCTCGTCCTCTGTCGTCCCCTTCTCCTCCTGCCCCCAATCCCTCCCAGCATCAGAGTCTTTTCCAATAAGTCAACTCTTCGCATGAGGTGGCCGAAGTACTGGATTTTCAGCTTCAGCATCATTCCTTCCAAAGAAATCCCAGGGTTGATCTCCTTCAGAATGGACTGGATGGATCTCCTTACAGTCCAAGGGACTCTCCAGAGTCTTCTCCAACACCACAGTTCAAATGCATCAATTCTTTGGCGCTCAGCCTTCTTCACAGTCCAACTCTCACATCCATACATGACCACAGGAAAAACCATAGCCTTGACTAGACGGACCTTAGTCGGCAAGGTAATGTCTCTGCTTTTCAATATACTATCTAGGTTGGTCATAACTTTTCTGCCAAGGAGTAAGCGTCTTTTAATTTCATGGCTGCAGTCACCATCTGCAGTGATTTTGGAGCCCCCAAAAATAAAGTCTGACACTGTTTCTACCGGTTACCAGCCTCTAATTGGAGATTGCCTTGGCACACAATCTAAGTTTCTGTCAACAGTAAAGTTTCACCCATTTGCATGGAAAAATATAAAGTTAATAAAGCAATTAAAAAAAAAAGCAAACAGGCTCTAAGTAACCATTCAGCTCTTCATCACCATTCCATAGAATCGTTCTTGTTCAGTCTTTAATTGTTATTCATTCTTGTTCGTGTCTGACTCTTTGTGATCCCATGGACAGCAGCGTGCCAGGCTTCCCGATGTCCCTGAGTTTGCGCAAACTCATGTCCATTAAGTCGGTGATGCCGTCGAACCATCTCATCCTGTGTAGCTAACCCTTCTCCTCCTGCCCTCAATCTTTCCCAGCATCAGGGTCTTTTTTACACAGTAGAACTGGTTGACTAGTGGTAGGAGGGCAGAGGTGCCTCTTGCCCCTCTCCGTGGCGGGGGGTGGGGCTGCGGGGCGCTTCATTGTTGAAGAAATTAAGTCACTGTCTTCAACGAGTTGGTCCCGGCGGGAGGACAGCTACTTCCTTCACTGAAGTTCCTGGGGCCTTGGAAAGGGCCCTGCTGCAGAACGTGACAAGCATTTGGGGGAGTCGCCTGGGTGCCCAGAACGAGGGTCGCGGAAGCATGGGTTCTAGGTGGGGGTAGGTGAGGAACAGAGCTTTGTATCAATTGTTTAATACAGAGGAAAAACCGAAAGGAAGATAACACACGCGCACACACACACACACCCGGTTCAGTCTCTTGCAAGGTGCGAGTTTCCTCAGCCAGAAATCCGGCTCATTAGCCTGCATAGCTCATAGGACTGTTTACCAGAGGAAGAAAGGGTTAGAAAAGCACTTGGGACAGGATAGGGTGCTAAGCAGGCATACGTTTCGCTCTGATGTGGGAAGTCTTTGGGAGCCGAAGGCCAGAGCCCAGGAGAGTACGGGCCGTGGTTCCGGAACCATCGTTCGAGGGCACCAGGATTCGCCGGTCCCAAACCGGAGTTCAAACGCCCGGTCTATTTCCTGCCTGCACTTCCGGCGTCCGACCCGGAAGCGGAAGGGAACCTATCTCGCTCCCACTCTCTCTCTCTCGGCTGCAGTGCGTCTCTCCTGCGTCGTTCAGGCACGGTGGTGGCGGAGGTTGGCGACCGTTCGTAGCGTGTGGTCTGGGGAGCGGACCTCTGAGACTCTTGAGCAGCCGCGGCCATGGCGGATGTAACCGCCCGTAGCCTGCAGTACGAGTACAAAGCGGTGCGTATGGACTCGGCGGAGGGCTCTGGGCGGGGGAGTGTGATAGGGAGCTGAGGAAGGGGGTTTTCAGTCTAAAGGTATGCGCGAGAACCGCGAAAGCAGAGGAGAAATCAGAACCTGGCGAAGGTGTGGGTACACGGCGATGTGAATAACCCCACTGGTGATTGGGGCTCAGCTCTTACCGGCCTGGGCTAAGAGCTCTGTTAGGAGTGTTTGTCCCAGTCCCGTCAGCGCTCTTCCCGCCCCTTTCCATGTGTCATCCGCAGCGTGCCCGACACTTCCCAGGCGGGAGTTATTACGAGCAGTATTAGAAGCAGTGATTGTTATATTGATTTGTTTGCCCTTTGCTCATGCGCGATTATAAGATGCCCTTCTCAAGGAAAACATCTTTTTATTTCGACTAGTGATTATCGACACTTAGTCGCTCGGATTCTTCCTTTGCTGTCAGCTGGCATCCCTGTCCCTGTGATATAGGAGTTGAGTCCTGCCTACCTCAGAGCTTCAATAATATTGTGGTCTTTTTAGAACTCGAATCTTGTCCTCCAAGCTGATCGCTCTCTCATTGACCGGACCCGCCGGGATGAACCCACAGGAGAAGTGCTGTCCCTGGTTGGGAAGCTGGAGGGCACCCGGATGGGAGATAAGGCTCAACGAACCAAACCACAGATGCAAGAGGAAAGAAGAGCTAAGTGAGTATCCAAGGGAAAAAAATTATTTTTCTTCAGATGCAGAATCCATTTTCCCTTGGTATTTGAGCAGTGGTTTTGCTGAATTGCTTGGTGCGGGATGAGCCATCAGTGGCATTAAGACAACTCAGTGAAGGTAAAAACATAAGAATTGAAAGATTCTTTGGCCTTAACAAGTGTACCTGAAGTGGAAAACAGCTTTTAGACCCTTTTCCAGCATGCGTTTCTCATCCATAGAGAGATCTTAATTTCCTTCATGGTATTTTCAAGACTCTTGGTAAACTCTTGTCACAGTAACTCTTTTCTTCTATTACTGACTTTCTGCTACTTCTTTTGCTTGCTGTTGCCTGCTTTTTCTTTTGTTGTTATAAACTACCATTCGAACGTGAAAGGCCAGTGTTTTGTTTTGCTTTTTAGTTGTTTCTTTACTTTGGGGAAGGGGGATATTTTTCCAGACTTTAAAGAATCATTGAACTTTATCTCACGGTTATCCTTTGAACCTGATCATCATCTGTCCCACGATGAAGTCTCAAAAATTCGTAGGTCCAGTTTTGATTAAAGCAGTTATATTTGAGATGAGTTACATATCATTGGTCCTGCACTTTGCAGAGTATGACTTCTTTTCCAGGAATCAGTGGCAGTAGATTCCTTTGGAGCTTCACCTCTCTGGCAGGGAAAGGAAGATGTGTCTGAGGGATGAAAACTAGTCAAACCCGATCATATAATGTTGTCATACAAAGTAGAAAGGGTTGTCTTTTTCAATGAACGGGGAGGTTGTCTCATAGCATGCAGTGCGTCTAGTGAGAGGATGACGGGGATTCCCTTGCTCTTGCTGTGTTCCCGTAGAGATACTCCTGCAAGTGACCGAGGCTGAATGGGCACCTGTGAGTCATGAAGCCGAGAAGAGGAGGGTGGGCCTGCCTTAGTCTTACCATTAACAGGGAAGGTTCTAGCTGTTCAGTGTCATACTATGTGTTTGTTAGGCGAAGAAAGCGTGATGAGGACCGGCATGACATCAACAAGATGAAGGGTTATACTCTGCTCTCAGAGGGCATCGATGAGATGGTGGGCATCATCTATAAGCCCAAGACCAAGGAGACCCGGGAGACCTATGAAGTGCTGCTGAGTTTCATCCAGGCTGCCCTTGGGGACCAGGTGAGGCAGCCAGAGGGTGAAGCCACGTTTTTTTGGAGAGGGAGGAAGTCATAGCTGGGAGGCCCCAGGGGAACCTTGATTGTGGATTTTTCCTGTGTGGGCCATACCAGTATGCAGAAGTGGCTGGTGTTCACTTTACGTGAAGTAGCACTTTATGTGTGTTCTCTCTTTCAGTCTGGTTAACTCTGTGACCAGGTGCTATTAATGTTCATTTTTTATTTTGCAGGAGAGATGTGAGGCAAAGGATACTTAAGTAACTTTCCCAAGTCATGGAAGTAGTGTCTGGCAGAGCTAGGGTATGAGCCCAGGTAGTCTGTATTTGGAATCTGCGCTCTTAAGATTGTCTGTGATTAGATTAAGGCCCTCTGTGAGTCTCTGAGAGACTCTGGCGAGGTGGTTGCTAGAGGAGGTGAGGAGAAAGAATTACCAAAAGCTCGGTGGGCCAGGGCAGGACTGCCAAGTGCCTCTGTCATCTGGAGGAATGTGGCAGCTGTGCAAGCTCTGTCTTTTAAAAAAAAAAAAAAATTTATTTATTTTTTTGCTACATTGTCTGGCTCGTGGGATCTTAGGTCCCCAGCCAGGGGTTGAACCCTTTCTCCCTGCAGTGGAAGTGTGGAGTCCTAACCACTCGACCACCAGGAAGTCTCCTTTCTTTTTTTGAATGTAATCTTATTTTGAAGCAGAGGGGTCTCCCTTCAATTGTGTGACCCTTGCTGGCATTTTTACATTAACTTCAGTGAAAATAATCAGAACCTGTTATGCAGGCTTTAAGAGACATATGGCTCTCCACATCCTGTTGTTGTGTAAAGCCCATCAGTGATGTTCTTCGTCTTGGTCTTGTCTAAGTTGTTTTTTTTTTTTTTTTGCCTCCAGCCACGTGATATTCTTTGTGGGGCAGCAGATGAAGTTCTCGCTGTTTTAAAGAATGAAAAGCTTCGGGACAAGGAAAGGAGAAAGGAGATTGATCTGCTGCTCGGTCAGACAGATGACACCAGATACCATGTGCTAGTAAATTTGGGCAAAAAGATCACAGACTACGGGGGAGACAAGGAGATCCAGAATATGGGTAAGGAGCTCTTGGTGTTCGGACTGTGTTACCTGGCTGCTTGCTGACCCCTCAACATGATCTTCTAGCCTCGGTCATTAAAACAGTTGAAAGATGCCATATTCTATTTGGTGTTTTTGGAGGAGTTATGATTGGTGGAGACCAGAATCCCTATATTGCAGCCACCATTTCTTACCCTGAAACCCTTTTATTGTATGGGATGTGGGAGAAAACTTGGATAGCGCCTGGATGGGGGTGGGGTGCAAGTGGTTGAGGAGGCAGAGCTGTGTCTGAAGCTGGCAGGTTGGAGCAAGCCTCACGGTGGCAGCGCAGAAGACCCTCTGTTGCTGATCATTTGTGAGTCTTTAGACCTTAGGTCTGTCCTGAGGAGAGGCACGTCAGGCAGTTAGGGGGGAAATTAGCTCCCAGGTGCCTCATTTCACTAACTGTTCCTTGTTGTCTTTTTCTAATCCCTCACTATTTTAGACGACAACATTGATGAGACATACGGTGTGAATGTACAGTTTGAGTCTGATGAGGAGGTAAGTGATAAACAAACCCAGACTAGCCTTCTTTAAATTGTTATGGAGAGGGGACCACTTCTAGTGTAAAGAAGCTACCTAACTTAAGCCAGATAAGTTTTATGGTGTTGTATGGATGTCAGACTTGGGCATCAGTAGTATTTTGCTGAGAAATTGTTGTGGTTATCTTTTGATACTATAAAGCAAATGTGAACTTACATTACGTGTATGATAATTGATGATAAACCAAGTGGATCAGCAAAAAGAAAAAAGTACAGTGTGTATTTCATTGTGGAACATGCTGTCGCGCTTCAGTGCTTTTTCACTGTATTGTGCTAATTTTCTTCTTTTTAGCACTACTGCCAGTTTCAAAAGAATGCATGTTTGCCCAAAAACGTGTCTGTATTTTGTGCATAGTCGTTTCAGTAACAGTTGCAGCAGCGACTGAGGTTTACCATCTAATTAGGATTTCTTGACTATAAATAAAAATAGGAACCAGTGGAACACTTGACAAAAATGTGCAGAGTTGCCTTTGAATTCTCAGTGGATGCACTTGGCTCCTGAGCATTAATGCTGACTTTGCAGTATCATACATTAGGACAGGCTGAAGGGGTTGCACAGGAGCGTCAGGAAAGAGCACTGACCTGGGAGCCAGGAGGGCTGAGTTTTGATCTTGTGTCTCAGGGAGGTCATTTCGCTTCAGTGTCTCCATCTGTCAGATGAGATGATTGAAACAGAAGACTGCTAAGCCCCCTCCTGCAATAGTTAGTAGGATTTTATGATTTCAAGTAGCAACAAATGGAAAGAATGCTGTGCTGAGAGCGTTTATTCATAGAGTAAATGCTTATTATGAAGGACTTGCTTTTAACATGACCCTGTGCTCAGTACACAGTACAATGTGAGTAAAGACAGTGAGCACGTGAAGTGTAGTCTCCACACTCCTGGTCACTGTGTGGTTTCCCGTGCGTGCTTCTGTATTAGCCTTCCATTAAATGTGCTCTGAAGTGAGGCTGACCCTGCTGCCGATAAGCTTGGTTTCAGCACAGACGCCTTTGCTGTAACCCTGGAGTGCACTTTTAAGTGAGACGCAAGGGAGAGGTTCTTTGGGGATGCCAGGATCAGCTTCAGATCACGGGCTGGGGTTGGGCCTCTTTCCACAGGAAGGTGATGAAGATGTGTACGGGGAGGTTCGTGAAGAGGCATCTGACGACGACATGGAAGGGGATGAGGCCGTGGTGCGCTGCACCCTCTCAGCTAATGTGAGTGTAGATTACTCTTGCCTGTTGCCGCCGTGCAGGTGAATTCTGGGTGTAGCACTTTTTCCCGTACCTTGGTCCTCTTATGTAGTGTTTATTGAGCTACCCTTTTATAGGGTGAGCTGTAATAAATGTGTAGTGTCTTGATTTTCGTAAGATTTCAGTCCCCCCCCGCCCCCGCCGTGTAAGTGGTTTATTTATTTTAATTGGAAGATAATCGTTTTACAATGTTGTGTTCGTTTCTGCTATACAGTGGCGTGAATCAGCTATATGTGTACATATGTCCCCACCTTGAGCCTCGCTCCCACCCCGCACCCCATCCCACCCCCTCTAGGTCATCACAGAGCACAGAGCCGAACTCCCTGTGCTCGACAGCAATGTCCCACTAGCTGTCTGTTTTACCCACGTGTTGTATACATGTCGATGCAGCTTGCTACTGAAAGGCATGTGTTGATGAAATCTTGGGTTGGTGTGCTTCTGAATTCAATATAGCAGAGTTACCCCCATCCCGTGCTTCTCATCAGAAAGCCCTCAGAAGAGGGTAGGCTATGACTAGGCTGCAGAGCTTTGTTGCAGGACGGTGAGAAAGCGCTTGGGGCAGAGGGCAACAGGGTGAGCCCAATTCCTGGTTCTTTCGTAGCTTGTGGCCTCAGGGGAACTGATGAGTTCCAAGAAGAAGGATTTGCACCCTCGAGACATTGATGCCTTTTGGCTTCAGCGGCAGCTCAGTCGCTTCTACGATGATGCTATTGTGTCCCAGAAGAAGGCAGATGAGGTGTTGGAGATTTTGAAGGTATGGCCAGGATTCCGTTTTTGTGTCCCGTGTGGCTTAGGAGATGGGGCAGTGTAGGAAGTGGGTGGCTGTGGCCTTAATTGTCGTGTTACCTTCTCTCTGCAGACGGCCAGCGACGACCGGGAGTGTGAGAACCAGCTGGTTCTGCTCCTCGGTTTCAACACTTTTGATTTTATCAAGGTGTTGCGGCAGCACAGGATGATGAGTGAGTAAATTGTGGACCCTTCTGTGTGTGTGTGTGTGAGAGGGAGAGAGACAGATGGAGGTTGTGTTGCTTTCACAGCCTACTTGGTCATTTTTCTTTCTACCCCGTGGTTGAAGGTTGTTTTTATATCTCATCTTCCCTTTTTTCCTTTTGTTGTTGGCAGTTTTGTACTGTACCTTGCTGGCTAGTGCACAGAGTGAAGCTGAAAAGGAGAGGATCATGGGAAAGATGGAGGCTGACCCAGAGCTGTCCAAGTTCCTCTACCAGCTGCACGAAACGGAGAAGGAGGATCTGATCCGGGTGAGGGTTGGGTTGTTTGTCTCTCCAATTGCTGAGTTAGAGTGTTTGCTTTGGAAAAGAGACACCAGTTAGAAGATTATAGCATTAAGCCAAGTTCCTATTAAAGGAGGAAGTTGAAGAAGTGACGTGTTTCTCCAGATGCTCTGAGTGTGGTCATCCGTGCAGAATGGAACCAGTGCCTTCACGCTGGTGTGGTTGAGAGACCGCTGACCTGTTGCTGTCATCACCAGCACCTGGGTCTTCCTCTTTTTGTTCACACAATAAGTCATGTCTGCTGACAGCACAGTAATACAACATGTGTTTGTTGAACACAGAACCCACATTCTGCCCCTCAGGGGTAGCCCTTGGTGCTGGGTGTTGAATGTTGACTTTTGAGACCTCTAGACTGTGTATAGTCCCTTGAAAGTGATTTGATATCATCATTCTGGTGGTCCCCATGGCAGGTGTCTGAACTTAAAGGGCCATCTGTCTGTTTCAGGACTTGCTAGTCAGTACCTGTGAGTCAAGTTGAGCTAAGGGACTGAAAAGGACAAGAAGCTGGGGTGGTGATGAACCGTTGCTATTGTTTCTGTCTTCCCCACCCCAGGAGGAACGGTCCCGCAGAGAGCGAGTACGTCAGTCCCGGATGGACACTGACCTGGAAACCATGGATCTGGACCAGGGTGGAGAGGTAGGGACCAGGGTTATGTCCAAGGCCGTGGAGGGTGGAGACTCATTTGCACAGCTTGCTCACTTCCTGTGTGTTCTTATTCTTCACATACTCCCAGGCACTGGCTCCACGGCAGGTTCTGGACTTGGAGGACCTTGTATTTACCCAGGGGAGCCACTTTATGGCCAACAAACGCTGCCAGCTTCCTGATGGGTCCTTCCGGCGCCAGCGCAAGGGCTACGAAGAGGTGCACGTGCCTGCCCTGAAGCCCAAGCCCTTCGGCTCTGAAGAAGTGAGGGAATTGCTGTTCTCAGTTTTTTGCTCACTTTGCCTCACTTCTAGTTTGTATTTCAACCCATTCCGCGTGGCCTTGTCTTGTAGATTTTACTTGTCTTGTAGGTTTATTTCAGAAGTGGAAGCTGCTGCCGGGTTTCCCATTTTGATTTTGAGCCCAGGGGACAGTACTGGTCTCTCTGGTCTGACCTTCAGAGGAGAGTTACACACAGAGCTTTCCAGGAAGTGTAATCTTGGAAAGCCACGGTCTCCTCAGGGATGTTGCTAATATGATGCACACAACCTTTCTTTTTTCTAGCAACTTCTTCCAGTGGAGAAGCTGCCCAAGTATGCCCAGGCTGGCTTTGAGGGCTTCAAAACGCTGAATCGGATCCAGAGTAAGCTCTACCGTGCCGCCCTGGAGACGGATGAAAACCTGCTGCTCTGCGCTCCTACAGTAAGCACTGCCCTGCCTGCCTTTTTCTTGTGGAGAACGGTATATATTTTAGGTTCTTCTCCATCCTTACTCCTTAATTCTGCATCCTTTGGCAGAAGAGGTGTTAAATGGTAAGATAAAATTCCCCGGACACACTCTGTTTTGGTGATGAGCCCTTGGAAGTTGGGGCAGTGAGTGTACTAGGTACCAGGCCTTCTTGTCCCTATCTCTAGGGTGCCGGGAAGACCAACGTGGCCCTGATGTGTATGCTCCGAGAGATAGGGAAGCACATTAACATGGACGGCACCATCAACGTGGATGACTTCAAGATCATCTACATCGCCCCCATGCGGTCTCTGGTGCAGGAGATGGTGGGCAGTTTTGGAAAGGTAAGAGGGTAGAACTTCCCTCCAGAAGGGGTTGGGTCCAGCTCTCAGAGTCCTGGGGACAGCTCTGGTGCTTCTCTGCTTCTTGCCTTACATTCTTGTTGCATTTCCAAAACACCTCATGTGGTATTTCTTTCTTCCTTCAAAGGTGGAGCTTGAACCATATACAGTGTTTATGAAGTAAGGAAGTCTTGGGTCTATTTTGGGCTTTAACAAGGGTTTCAGTTCAGTTCAGTTCAGTCACTCAGTCGTGTCCGACTCTTTGCGACCCCATGAATCACAGCGTGCCAGGTCTCCCTGTCCATCACCATCTCCCGGAGTTCACGCAGACTCACGTCCATCGAGTCCGTGATGCCATCCAGCCATCTCATCCTCTGTCGTCCCCTTCTCCTGCCCCCAATCCCTCCCAGCATCAGAGTCTTTTCCAATGAGTCAACTCTTCGCATGAAGTGTCCAAGTACTGGAGTTTCAGCTTTAGCATCATTCCTTCCAAAGAAATCCCAGGGTTGATCTTCAGAATGGACTGGTTGGACCTCCAAGGGACTCTCAAGAGTCTTCTCCAACACCACACTTCAAAAGCATCAATTCTTCGGCGCTCAGCCTTCTTCACAGTCCAACTCTCACATCCATACATGACCACAGGAAAAACCATAGCCTTGACTAGACAGACCTTCGTTGGCAAAATAATAATGTCTCTGCTTTTGAATATACTATCTAGGTTGGCCATAACTTTTCTTCCAAGGAGTAAGCGTCTTTTAATTTCATGGCTGCAGTCACCATCTGCAGTGATTTTGGAGCCCAAAAAAATAAAGTCTGCCACTGTTTCCACTGTTTCCCCATCTATTTCCCGTGAAGTGATGGGACTAGATGCCATGATCTTCGTTTTCTGAATGTTGAGCTTTAAGCCAACTTTTTCACTCTCCTCTTTCACTTTCATCAAGAGGCTTTTTAATTCCTCTTCACTCTCTGCCATAAGGGTGGTGTCATCTGCATATCTGAAGTTATTGATATTTATTCTGGCAATCTTGATTCCAGCTGTGTTTCTTCCAGTCCAGCGTTTCTCATGATGTACTCTGCATATAAGTTAAATAAGCAGGGTGACAATAGACAGCCTTGACGTACTCCTTTTCCTATTTGGAACCAGTCTGTTGTTCCATGTCCAGTTCTAACTGTTGCTTCCTGACCTGCATACAGATTTCTCAAGAGGCAGGTCAGGTGGTCTGGTATTCCCATCTCTCTCAGAATTTTCCACAGTTCATTGTGATCCACAAGGGTTTACCATTTTTTTAATCTTCCTCTTAGCCATTTTCTGCAGCTGGTATCATTTGGGTTATTGGAATATTTATGAAACACTCACATGAGTGCTTGGTAACAGACCTGATGTTACTCCAGGTCTGTTTTCTATAAACTTCTATTTCCCCCTCTTGTATGTAGAGCTCCCAGAGAATCTTTATTATGTTACTAATTTTTATTTTTTGGCCATGCTGTGTGGTATGTGGGATCTTAGTTCCCTGACCAGGATCAAACCTAGCCCCCCTGCAGTGGAACCACAGAGTCAAAACCACTGGACCACTAGGGAAGTCCAGGTTTGTTTTAGAAATAAGCGTTTATATCACTGATCTCATACACTTGATATTTCTCTGAAGGGCTGATGCCTACCTCTAACACCCGGCACTCAAGACTTCACAGAGACTGTGGAGTCTGGCCCCCACCCCGCCCCCCAGCATTCTTGCCTGACGTGCTTTTCCTTCACCCAGCGCCTGGCCACATATGGCATCACTGTTGCAGAGCTGACTGGTGACCACCAGCTGTGTAAGGAGGAGATCAGCGCCACCCAGATCATCGTCTGCACCCCCGAGAAGTGGGACATCATTACCCGCAAGGGTGGGGAACGCACCTACACCCAGCTCGTGCGGCTCGTCATCCTGGTGAGCAGGGCGCCCTGGTGCGGACGTGGAAACCAGCCAGTGAGGAGGGCTTGCTGGGCTCTCACGCTGTGTTCCTCAGGGCCTGTCCCCCAGACACTGGCCTTTGTAATGGCAGCTGCTGTCAGCGTTGCTCTTTCTGCTAAGTGAGGGTCTGCACGAAGTGGAAACACTTCCCAGCAGGGGCATGATGTCTGCTGTATCGTTTGTGGCTTTTTATGTCTGAAATATTTCAAAATAAATGTAAACAGACAATTTAGAAAGCTGCTTGCATATTCCCAGAACTAAAAGGGCTTTATAAGTAATCCCTTCTCAGAGGGAATGAGTAGGAGTCAGAATACAGTGTTCTGACTACTCATAAGCCCCCAGGGAGGAACGACAGTCTGAGAGTAGTTTCTTTAGGTTTTCCGGGGAAGTAGAAAGGAGACCTTACATGTAGACTCTCTGGCCTTCAAGAAAAAGTTGGCCAACCCTTGCTTAGAGCCTGCTACTCAAAGTCTTGTTAGAAATACAGAGTCCCTTGCCGCACTCCCACCTACTGAAATACAGCCTGCATTTTAGTAAGGTCTCCGTATGCTTTGAATGCCTGCTGAGATTGGGGATGCACTGCCTTAGGCTATGTGAATTCTTTATTTGATACATCATATTGTTTGCTCTTGGTAAAGATAACTGCCTAGAGGTGAAACTTATTTTGATACAAATTTGGTCTCATCAGAAGCTTCATTTTTAGTAAAGAAATCTATCTTTGAGGTGAGCTAGGAAGTCATTTACCCAAGTGTCAGATTTCCCTGACCGTAACGCATTGTTCCACTGAACTGGAGCAAAGCAGCTCATGCTCAGAGCGCGTTTGCTGGGATGTTTCACGATGAATACTGTCTCATCCTTTGAGGTTCCCTGGCTTGGAATCCCTTTTGTTGTCTTCTTCATTTGCAATAGTAGTTATGTACTTAGAAAATGGGACTACTCTCAGGAAAGGGGGCCTCATTTCTCTGGTCCCAAAGGTAATTTGCTGCCCTCCCATTCCTTAGGATGAGATCCATCTTCTCCACGATGACAGAGGTCCTGTCCTGGAAGCGTTGGTGGCCAGGGCCATCCGGAACATTGAGATGACTCAGGAGGATGTCCGCCTCATTGGCCTTAGCGCCACCCTCCCCAACTATGAAGATGTGGCTACCTTTCTACGTGTAGATCCTGCCAAGGGCCTCTTCTACTTTGACAACAGGTAAAAGAAGAGACGGGAAGAAGTTTAAGCAGGGTGACCTTCCTGTCTTCCTTCTTTGCCAAGGAGCTCTATTAGATTTGAGTTTTAGAATGGCCCTTGGTTTTGATGTGGTACAAATCCTGAAAGGGGCCTATCACTCCCTGGCAGTGAAAAGGAGTTTTTATTCAGTGTTTTGTGCCAAAGTCTTATTGATTTGACTGTTCAACTTCTAGCTTCCGCCCAGTGCCTCTAGAACAGACATATGTGGGCATCACGGAGAAGAAAGCCATCAAGCGTTTCCAAATCATGAATGAAATTGTCTATGAGAAAATCATGGAACATGCTGGAAAAAATCAGGTCTGTCGTGGTTTCTTGTCACTCCTGACCTCTTTGAGTTTTTGACTTACTGATAATTGGGCAGCACTGATAGAGACAAAGAAAGAAACAAAGCAAATCACCAGTACCAGAAATGCAATGGGATATTACTACAGAATCCCTTACCTTTGAATGTGAAAGGCTATTAAAGGAATACTGTGAACAGCCTCACACTTGGATTTGACGACCATAAAGAAACGTACCAACTAGCAAAACAGCTTTGAAGAAATAGCTAAAACATGACTAGTCCTATAACCATTAAAGGGACTGAATCTGTAATTATAAAACGCCCAGAAAAGGAATCCCCATGCACAGATAAGCAGTCTGTCTATCTAGATTATCAAGGGTTCTTCCATGAAAGATTTGAGTGGCTTACACTAAAAATATTCTAAAAATCAAGATAAAAATGGAAACTTAGTGAAAGGGCATTTTGCTGGATAGTGTGATATAATTTTTTAGTTGAACACTGTATTTGTGTCAAAGAGAAGCATAAGGATTTAGAGGAAGAGACAAATCTTTTCTTGGCAAGAAAGACTTGGACGGCTTTTATTTCCTGAAAATGGTGCTAGTTTTCTACTGAGACTTATTTCCTAAGTCCACTTATATAGGCCAGTGCCTGTTATATGTCTTTAACTGTTTAGAATCTCATCAGATACCTGAACGCAAATTTTTAATTGAGACTCCTGAATTCTCATCTATAGTATATTTAAACTTGCTATTAAAGACAAAGTATTAGGAATTAGTTGGGTTTCCTAGTAACAGGACCCTCGTCCTTGTCATGAGCCAGGTTTGTTTGCTTAGGGTCTTGAGGGCTCCGTTAGGCTTCCAAGCCGGTGTGCGTTCCTACCATCTCCCCTCTTCAAGACCTCAGTTTCTGGCCTGCTAATGGTGCGGCCTCTGCTTCCTGCCACCAACTCCCCGGGCCCGGGAATTTGCCTGTTGGAACGGTGTCCCTTGATTGTGGCTCCTCTGCAGGTACTGGTGTTCGTGCACTCCCGGAAGGAGACCGGGAAGACAGCCAGGGCCATCCGGGACATGTGCCTGGAGAAGGACACGCTGGGTCTGTTTCTGAGAGAGGGCTCAGCCTCCACAGAGGTCCTCCGGACAGAAGCTGAGCAGTGCAAGGTGAGGGGGCCAGGCCCGGGTCCCTCATTCCTCCCTGGTCGCTGGCTCAGTCCGCGTCGGCCGGGCCGTCCTCCAGGGCTGCCTGGCGGTGCTGCTTCACAGGGCAGGGTGTGACTGGCTGTGTCTCTGTGGACTGGGCGAGGGGCAGCGTCTTGGCTGAGATCTGCTTCCTCTCTGGGAGAGTCCCCTCGGTCAGGCTCACTTCCTCACCTGTTCTTTCTCTGCTGCCCAGAACCTGGAGCTGAAGGACCTGCTGCCCTATGGCTTTGCTATCCATCACGCGGGCATGACCAGAGTTGACCGGACACTTGTCGAGGATCTCTTCGCTGATAAACACATCCAGGTGAGTGTGGGCAGAGCTCAGGTGGGGACACTGGAAACGTTGGGGACTGGGCCGCGTGCTCGTGCCTGGCGCTCTGTTGTTTCTGGCCCCGGTGGCCCAGGTCAGAGGGCTGTGGTAGGTACAGTCAGTGGAACTTCACACCGCCTCTCCCAGCTCTTCCTGTCATACGTGAGGGAAGCTGAGGAAGTTTAGGAAAGCGTCTGAGAAGCACAGCAAAGCCAGGATGTGGGTGACTCTAGATACTCTCACACAATTGTTCATTTGTCCTCTCAGGAGAGTCTGCAGTTTTAGTTGTCTAGTAACCTTGATTCGGGCTTCCCTGGTGGCTCAGACAGTAAAGAATCCACCCACAATGTGGGAGACCTGGGTTCGGTCCCTGAGTTGGGAAGATCCCCTGGTGGAGGGCATGGCAACCCACTTGAATAGTCTTGCCTGGAGAATCCCATGGACAGAGGAGCCTGGCGGGCTGCAGTCCATGGGGTCACAAAGAATTGGATATGACTGAGTGACTAAGCACAACCTTGATTCAGATAGGTCTCCATCCTTTAAGTGTCTCTAGAGCCTTGAAATGTTGATTCTGGAAGAGATGAGGAACCCAAAGACTCCTTTCCTCTTTATTCTGATGTTTCATTGACAAGTATGGGACCAACCTCAGTCCTACCAGAAGCCCTGAGTCCAGGTCCCTAGAGAAGTTGAGGATGGGTACCCTTGGTGGCAAGGTCTGTTTTTCTTATTGCCTTGCCTTGGCTCTGTAGGTTTTAGTTTCCACAGCAACCCTGGCTTGGGGAGTGAATCTCCCTGCCCACACCGTCATCATCAAAGGCACCCAGGTGTACAGTCCGGAGAAGGGCCGCTGGACTGAACTAGGAGCGCTGGACATCCTGCAGGTATGGAGCTTCTGAGTTTGTTCTTGATAGAAAAGCCTGCCGTGTGTAAGATGCCAGCATACCCCAGAGGGGGCAGGCGGAGGGTGAGGTCTGTGGTGTAGGAGCCCGAGTCAGGAGCCGGAAGCTCTGAGCTGGCCCTCTGGTTGCTGTCTCCACCCAGATGCTGGGACGAGCGGGCCGGCCGCAGTACGACACCAAGGGTGAAGGCATCCTCATCACCTCACATGGGGAGCTGCAGTACTACCTGTCGCTGCTCAACCAGCAGCTTCCCATTGAGAGCCAGATGGTGTCCAAGCTGCCCGACATGCTCAACGCCGAGGTCGTGCTGGGGAACGTGCAGAACGCAAAGGTGGGTGGCCTCTGTGCTCAGCGCCTCTGGCCTTTTCCAGAGGGGCCGGGGCACCAGGAGTGCGGTGGTGCGGGCCATCGGCACCGGGGTCCTCCAGCCCTGGGCGCCACATCCTCCGTGGCTTCTAGAGCCTGCGAAAGTTCCCCCTTGTCGCCAAAATCTCAGTAAGGACTGTGTTCTTAAAGAACGAAATATGAACACTCATGAGGCAGCGTAAGACGTAGTTTCATAGTTGGGAATTAGTTCTGAAGTCCTCCATGGGAGCTTTTCACGTGGACATCAGTTCTGCATGCAGAGGCCCGCGTTCTGTCTCTGATAGGACGCAGTGAATTGGCTGGGCTACGCCTACCTGTACATCCGAATGCTCCGGTCCCCGACCCTCTACGGCATCTCTCACGATGACCTCAAGGGAGACCCACTGCTAGACCAGCGCCGACTGGATCTGGTTCATACCGCTGCCTTGATGCTGGATAAGAACAACCTGGTCAAGTACGACAAGAAGACGGGCAACTTCCAGGTGAGTGGGCCACGGGAGGGAGGCACAGATCCCCACAAAAGCTGCAGCCCCTGAAGACAGCCTTTCAGACGGCTTTCTTGATTAGAGGCCTGCCTGTCTACTTACCCTTTGCTTGGAAGGGCAGAAAAACAGGCAGTATTGGACTGTGCCCTTTGAACTTAGGAGCTTCTAAAGTGGTGTATAACCTGATGGTGCCTCCTTTCTACATCTTGAGCTGTGGTAGGTGATTCTGCTCTCTTTTCTGGGTGGGCATCAGGTCACTGTAGGTCAGCTTATTGGGCCATCTTTCTTTAAATACATTTATTTGGCCGTGCCGGGTCTTAGCTGCAGCACACAGGGTCTTTGCTCTTCATTGCAGCATGTAGCATCTTTTCCGCTGTGCCATGGGGGTCTTTTAGCTGGGGTATGCAGGATCTAGTTCCCTGACCAGGGATTGAACCCCGTCCCCCTGCATTGGGAGCTCAGCGTCTTAGCTCCTGGACCACCAGGGAAATCCCTGTGCCGTCTTTCTTCCCGCACACGAGCCAGGCGCTTGTATTGCTTTGAGTTCATTCTCTTGTCCACAGTGAGAGGTTACTGCTCATTAATGATCGGCCTTGAATTGAGTCTTTCTTCTTCATAGGTGACAGAACTGGGCCGTATAGCCAGCCACTACTACATCACCAATGATACGGTGCAGACTTACAACCAGCTTCTAAAGCCGACCCTGAGCGAGATTGAGCTCTTCAGAGTCTTCTCGTTGTCTTCAGAGTTCAAGAACATCACCGTGAGAGAGGTGAGTCCACCCAGCATGTGGAAACGGGAAGCTGGTGCCCACCACCAGGTCACTGGATGGTTCTTTCCTTGATCTCCGGGCTTTTCCTTGACCTGCGTCCTGCTTGTGGCAGGAGGAGAAACTGGAGCTGCAGAAGTTGCTGGAGAGGGTGCCCATCCCTGTTAAGGAGAGCATTGAGGAGCCCAGTGCAAAGGTGAGCCCAGCTCCTCGCTGCTCGGGACAGAGTCAGGTGGTTCTCATCTTCTAACAGACAAGCCTGGAGCTTGGGCTTGTGCTTCGTAACGTGCTCCCTTCTCCCAGTCTCTGCATCTTTCTCACATCTTCTTCTTGCGTGGAATGTCAGTTACTCAGTGTCTGTAGATGAAGAGCTTTAGATCTTACCTGGCACAGAGGCCCGGAGCAGCAGCGCTACTCACCTTGGATGGTTCAGTGATCGCCCTCCTTCTTGCTTTTCTCCAGATCAACGTGCTTCTCCAGGCTTTCATCTCGCAGCTGAAGCTGGAGGGCTTTGCACTGATGGCCGACATGGTCTACGTTACTCAGGTGAGGGTGGGGTTGCACTGCCCTGATACCTTACGATCCCGTGTGTGCTGTGTGTGTCTGGTAGAAAGGAGGCCGGTACTAGCGAGGGGGGAGAACGCTGAGTTGTGCCTCAGCTGGCTTGTTGGTTGCCGTGTGTATCGTGTGGATACTCTGTTTTGCTCATCTTGAGCTCTTGGGAAGGTGAGGCCGTTAGAGAGATCTGGGAGGCTCCACATGTCTGTGTCTCTGCAGAGAAGCACTTCCCACTATAACTGCTGGGCTCTTAAATAACCTAGAAATGGCCAAAGGCTTTATTAGCTACTCTTGTCTTTCCCTCAGGGCAAGTCACTAGCATCTTTACACTTGATAGGATCCTAAATGCTAAATGGGCCAAAAACTGTAAAGTCATGCAGTGGACAGTATGTTAAATACTGGGCAGTGAGCTCGAGCCCCATTTCTGTCGTGTCCCCGAGCGTCTCTGGGGGACTTGGTTTTTGAATTGATGTGTTTGATTACATCAAAGCCCGAGGTGATTAAACGTGTGTAGAGTGGCTTCGTTAGGTCTGGGGACAGTGGGTACTTAATAGAGGAAATGGTTCCTCTTTCCCCAGTCGGCTGGCCGCTTGATGCGGGCCATCTTTGAAATTGTCCTGAACCGAGGCTGGGCGCAGCTTACAGACAAGACCCTGAACCTCTGCAAGATGATCGACAAACGCATGTAAGTCCCAGCGAGCTGGAAGCTGCTCCTGGGTTGGGGGTGCTCGGGCTGAGGGCCTGGTGGGAAAGCCTTGGAGCACACCTTGATGTGTGATGTGGGCACCAGGGTAGAAGTTGAGACCAAGAAGGTCCCGTTTCCTTCCTGGGCAGGTGGCAGTCTATGTGCCCTCTGCGCCAGTTCCGGAAACTCCCTGAGGAGGTCGTGAAGAAGATTGAGAAGAAGAACTTCCCCTTTGAGCGTCTGTATGACCTGAATCACAATGAGATAGGTGTGTGGGAAGCCACCTTCCCTCCTCACCTGCACAGCTCAGATGTCTCCCTGAGCCTGCTTCCCCGTTCCTGGCCCCAAGCCCTACGCATGGCGTGTCTGGTCCCATTAGCGCTAGGCTCCTTGCCCTTGGTCGTGGAGCTCTGAATCCCCTGCGCCCCACTGAGTGGAGGGAAGAGCCCATGCCTGGAGTGGAACCCGCCCATTTCCCTCAGGGCCGGGTTTGCGAGACCGGCCATCAGGCTGGGCTGCAGCTGCGTGCACCCTCGTGTCCTCACAGGCGAGCTCATCCGCATGCCCAAGATGGGGAAGACCATCCACAAGTACGTCCACCTCTTCCCCAAGCTGGAGCTGTCGGTGCACCTACAGCCAATCACGCGCTCCACCCTGAAGGTGGAGCTGACCATCACGCCCGACTTCCAGTGGGACGAGAAGGTCCGGCTGGGAGTGCCAGGGGGCAGTCCTCCGGGCCTGGAGGCGAGTGGGGCGGGAGGGTGAGTCCCCCTTGCCCGCCCCTCGGCTCATGTTCCCGTCCCTCGTGCTTGGGTGGGCAGGTCCACGGTTCGTCGGAGGCCTTCTGGATTCTTGTGGAAGACGTGGACAGTGAGGTGATCCTGCACCACGAGTACTTCCTGCTCAAGGCCAAGTATGCCCAGGATGAGCACCTCATCACGTTCTTCGTGCCCGTCTTTGAGCCGCTGCCTCCTCAGTACTTCATCCGCGTGGTGTCTGACCGCTGGCTTTGTGAGTGCGCCTGCTCCGAGGGGTCCGTGGGGTCCCCGGGGCCAGGTTGCCCCTGGGCTCTTAGACAAGATCTGGCCCCTTGTGCTGGGCTGGCCTTCGCTGGGGAGAGTGACACACGAGCTGCCTTGGGGTTTCCAGCGCTCTCACAGCCCTTCCCGTTTCTCTCCTGGCAGCGTGTGAGACCCAGCTGCCCGTCTCTTTCCGGCACCTGATCCTGCCAGAGAAGTACCCGCCCCCAACTGAGCTGCTAGACCTTCAGCCCTTGCCTGTGTCTGCCCTGAGAAACAGCGCCTTTGAGAGCCTCTACCAGGATAAATTTCCTTTCTTCAACCCCATCCAGACCCAGGGTAGGTGTTTGCATTTCCAGGCGGGCAGTTCCTTTGGGGACGTTTAAAGGTCCCCTGGAGAAAGGTAGGTTCTGCAGGAAGAGAGGGAGGGGGTGCCCAGGGGCTTGGCAGGTGTGGGAGCTCAGCGTCAACTGTGGGAGCAGCCAGGGCGTTTTCTGTCCTCAGCCGGCCTTGGTGACTTAGATTTGCTTCACGTCGTTGCTCGTCTCCCTGCAGAGGGTTGTTCGAGCAGGTCTTATGGTGCACGGCTGTTTCTCAGGCTTGGGAGATTCCAGTATTGAGCCAGAGTGGGAAGGCTTTGAGGCCGCGTCTGCTTCACTGCTTGAAATGACGGCTGTGTTCCCAGAGCACACCCGTGTTCTAGGTTCTCTGGGCTGGGTGCAGCCCAAGTGGTTCCCTCCTCCCACCGATGCTACGTGTGGTTTTCCTTTGGAGACACTGCTGTCTCGGTCCTGTTCTGTGGGTGAGGAATGGAGGACAAGAGAGGCGCCCCAGTGGAGACCCTAGTGAATAGTGGGATTGGGCTTTATCCAGTGTGAGGGCTGCGGTTAGATGTTTAGCTTCACTCTGTATTAGCCGCTTCCCAGGAGACGTGGGCAGGGCTTGGAGGGCCAGAGGTGGGGAGCTGGGCCCCTCTGGCTTGGCACCCTGGTCGCTGAGAAGACCGGCGGAGAAGCGAGGAGGGTGCCCCGGCCTCCTTTGCTCCTGTGTCCTCCGGCAGATCTCCAGGAGACCTGAGCTCCTTACCAGGGTCTCTTTCCTCCTCGTGTTGGGAGGAGCAGGTGAGAGGGAGAGAAGGCGCAGGCCTGCCTGAAGCGAGGGCACCATTCCCTCACCCCTGCTGGCTGCCTCTGGACATATGGGCAGAGTTTTCCCACATGGCCTCCGTAAGCCTCCCTCGGGGTCTCACTGCCCTTCTTTCGGTTTTCAGTGTTCAACACAGTGTACAACAGTGATGACAACGTGTTTGTGGGGGCCCCCACGGGCAGCGGGAAGACCATCTGCGCGGAGTTTGCCATCCTGCGGATGCTGCTGCAGAACTCGGAGGGCCGCTGTGTCTACATCACCCCCATGGAGGCCCTGGCCGAACAGGTGCGTCCTGTGTGCATTTTCCCAGAAGCCGTTCTCATCTCGAGTCCAGACTGAGGTCTTTCTGAGCCCTAAAATCTGCAGCGCTAACTGGGGCCAGGCTTTACCTGCTGGGGGCCGTTTTCCTCAGTTTGCACTCTAAAGGAAAGCTCTCCGGTCACTTGGTGTACTCGGTTGAGATCTAGAGGGCGACAGGCCTCTATGTTCGGCCTCTCAGGTTTTTCTCCAAATGAATGAGCTGATGCTGAAGCCCTGACGTCTTTCTGCCAGGTGTACATGGACTGGTACGAGAAGTTCCAGGACAGGCTCAGCAAGAAGGTGGTGCTCCTGACGGGGGAGACCAGCACAGACCTGAAGCTCCTGGGCAAAGGCAACATCATCATCAGCACACCCGAGAAGTGGGACATCCTCTCCCGGCGGTGGAAGCAGCGCAAGAACGTGCAGAACATTAACCTCTTCGTGGTGGATGAGGTCCACCTCATCGGGGGCGAGAATGGGGTATGGCTGGCCTCGCCGCACAGAGGCGGGGCTGGGGCCCGCGGTGTAGCCTTGGCCCTGGACCTTATGTGTAGGCCACAGATGGGGGCTGCTTCTGCCTGTCCCCTTGTCTCAAAAGGAGGACCTGAGATTTTTTAGTAGGTGTTTTTGAGACCAGCGTAGCTTAGTGGAGATTGGCTGGGGAGAGGTGCTCCCAGAGACGGGAGAGCCCTAATCAGAAGGGGGAATTAGGAGATCCTCTTGAGGACGTTGGGCTGCCCACGGAGGCGCTCAGGGCTGAGGCCGGAGCACCCAGGCCTGCAGTGATCAGGCGCTCCTCTCCGCAGCCTGTCCTGGAGGTCATCTGTTCCCGGATGCGCTACATCTCCTCCCAGATCGAGCGGCCCATCCGCATCGTGGCTCTCAGCTCCTCACTCTCCAACGCGAAGGATGTGGCCCACTGGCTGGGCTGCAGCGCCACCTCCACCTTCAACTTCCACCCGAACGTGCGCCCCGTGCCCTTAGAGCTGCACATCCAGGTGGGGCCCACGCTTCCGGCTCCCGCGCGGCCCCACCGCCCAGCTTCCCCGGGCTCCTAACCTCTCCCTCCCCGGCCTCAGGGCTTCAACATCAGCCACACGCAGACTCGCCTGCTGTCCATGGCCAAGCCCGTGTACCACGCCATCACCAAGCACTCGCCCAAGAAGCCTGTCATCGTCTTCGTGCCGTCCCGCAAGCAGACACGCCTCACCGCCATCGACATCCTCACCACGTGCGCAGCCGACATCCAGCGCCAGAGGTGGGCGGCCCACTGCCAGGTGCCGTGTGTGCGGTGGGGCAGCCCTCACCTGCTGGGTGCTGAGCGAGCGCCCCCGGGAGGGGCTCTGGGGGGGTGGCCCTGCTCCGGGCTGAGTTAGCGCTCCCGCCACCCAGATTCCTGCACTGCACTGAGAAGGACCTGATCCCATACCTGGAGAAGCTGAGTGACAGCACGCTCAAGGAGACGCTGCTGAACGGGGTGGGCTACCTGCACGAGGGGCTCAGCCCCCTGGAGCGGCGCCTGGTGGAGCAGCTCTTCAACTCAGGTAGAGAGCAGGCCTTGAGGTGCTGCGTGAGACCAGCTCCAGGGGTCAGTGGGGTGTGGAGCACACTTTCCTGTGTGGGTGATGTTTCTCGGCAGCAGGCACCCCCGTCATTTGCATAATGCTTTTCACCTTTTATTTGATTCACCTAATGTCCTTGAGATGAAGGTGGAACAACCTACTTGGTAGAGGAGAAGGCAGGCAGGCACGTAAAGTCGTGTTCTTTTAGGACCTGGGTTTTTAGACCTGGACCTTTGGCCTCTAGACCTAATTTTCCATGGATGCGGACTCAGCGGGGTAGTTGGGCTTTAGAGATGGAGTCCATTCTGTGTCTCCCTTGGGTGGCTGTGTGCTTTTGTGTCTCGTTGACGTTAGGCATTTCGTGCAGAGTAGTATTTTGACGGTGCTTAGCTGCAGTGGCCGTGCTCCTGCCAGAATCACTTGTTGTCACTCGGGCTCCTGAATCTGCCTCATGTGGGGCACCCTCAGAGCTCGATTTGCTGCCATGGACTGGCCAGCCTGTGGCTGAGTTGGTGATAGCATGTTCCAGTCGGCACTCAGGAGCGTGAGCCTGACTTTCTCTGGGCTTGGGGGTCTGTTCCAGGGTGACCTCGTTTCCTGCAGGGTAGCCCCCCAGCAGAGCAGCAGTGACGGGCAGACCCTCCTATCTTAGTCCTGAAACCTTGTCCCCACCCAGCTTTGCACTGGGTTCTGAAGTGCAGAGCAGGGTAAGCCGCTGCTTGCCCGGAGGCAGCGGGCCCTGCCCCACCTGGGGAGCCCTGTGCTCAGGCTGCTTCTCCCCTCTGCCGCTCAGGGGCCATCCAGGTGGTGGTCGCTTCTCGGAGTCTCTGCTGGGGCATGAGCGTGGCCGCCCACCTGGTGATCATCATGGACACCCAGCACTACAACGGCAAGATCCACGCGTGAGTCCAGGGTGCTGTGCTGCGGGCCCTCCTTCCTAAGACGAGCGCGAGCTCTGCAGATCCAGAAGGCCACTGCTGTCCAGGGTGCTGTGCGCTGAGGGCCTTCCCTCCTAAGTCGGGTGTGAGCTCTGCAGATCCAGAAGGCCACTGTTGTCCAGGGTGCTGCGCTGCGGGCCCCTCTCCCCTAAGACGAGCGTGAGCTCTGCAGATCCAGAAGGCCACTGCTGTCCAGGGTGCTGTGCACTGTGGGCCTTCCCTCCTAAGTCGGGTGTGAGCTCTGCAGATCCAGAAGGCCACTGTTGTGAGGAAAGGTGTCCGGGAAATAGCTAGCTAGCTGAGATTCCACCCCAGCTAGGGCTTTATTTCTGCAGACTTACTTTTGATGCTTGAACCTGCTTCTAGGTTTGGATTTGAGTGGGGTGGACTTGATCACTCATGAACTATGTGGCTGTGAGGTTTAGGAGCCTGCCTTACATATCAAATGCTTTAATATGGAGTTACCTGGCTATTGCCGTTAGATGGGTTGACTTCCCAAGTGGCGCAGTGAAGAATCCACCTGCCAGTGCAGGAGACACAGGTTCGATCCTGGGTCGGGAAGATCCCCTGGAAAAGGAAATGTTAGCCCACTCCAGTATTCTTGCCTGGAAAATTTCATGGACAGAGGGGCCTGGCGGGCTGTAGTCCATGGGGTTGCGAGGAGATGGACATGAGGGAACACACACACACACATTAGATGGATTAATACCTTTGGTCCACAGACCCTGAGCAGCAAAGTCATGACTCTCTCACTTGAAAACTAAACTGAGGCATAGGTAACCTGTGGCACTCGGGCCTGAGCACACTCACAGAGGTTTGCTGGGGTTTTCCACGTCTCCCTGTGTCTGCGTTTTATTCTTCGACCTTCAGGGAGGCAGCGTTCTGAGTCCTCTTCTCCCTCCGTCTCCAGGTACGTGGATTACCCCATCTACGACGTTCTGCAGATGGTGGGCCATGCCAACCGCCCTCTACAGGATGACGAGGGGCGCTGCGTCATCATGTGCCAGGGCTCCAAGAAGGTCAGCCCTGGCTTCTGGCGCGGGCTTCCGAGCCTGGGCCTCAGAACAGATTCTTTAATCTCTCTCTCCATAGGCGTCTTTACTTACTTTCTTAGGTTCTCTCTGTCTTCTTTTCTTTTCCACATTGCTCTTGTAACAAGCCTTTTCCTGCGTAGAATTTTGTAGCCTTTGATTTTTTGTTACTGCTGTTGACTCTGTGTATTGAGATCTTAACCCTCTGGCTGGGTCTGTCTTCCTCAGGCCTTGCTGAGCCCTTGGGGCTCAGTGTACCTTCCTCCATGGTAGAAATAACCAGTGATGCCAGGGGGAACCGGCATACCTACCTAGCTCTCCAGGTCCAGACCCAGCTCACCTTGTCTGTGCAGCTGGTTTCTTCCGTTTTGTGTGAGCCGTGCCTGTTGCACAGCGGCCGTGTCTGCCCTTGGCCTTTCTTTGTGACTGTACTGCCATTGACTGTGTACTGTAATGTCGTTGACATTCTTTCCCATAGGATTTCTTCAAGAAGTTCTTGTATGAGCCTTTGCCGGTGGAGTCTCACCTGGACCACTGTATGCATGACCATTTCAACGCCGAGATCGTCACCAAGACCATTGAGAACAAGCAGGATGCCGTGGACTACCTCACCTGGACCTTCCTGTACCGCCGCATGACGCAGAACCCCAATTACTACAACCTGCAGGGTCGGTGGCGGTGCTGCATGCATCATCCTCCGGTGGTCGGCACAGCCCTCATTTGCCATCTCCCTGGGACACCCCTGCTTACCTATCACCTTCACAGGCATCTCCCATCGTCACCTGTCTGACCACTTGTCGGAGCTCGTGGAGCAGACCCTGAGTGACCTGGAGCAGTCCAAGTGCATCAGCGTTGAGGACGAGATGGACGTGGCGCCCCTGAACCTGGGCATGATCGCCGCCTACTATTACATCAACTACACCACCATCGGTGAGGGCCGGCAGGGCCTGCAGCCATGGGGACATGACGAGGCTTCCAGGCCTCGTGTGCTTGTCAGAGGGAGCATTGCAGGGTGGAGCTGGGCTAGCCTAGTGGTTAACTCTCTGCTCCTCCTCTGCCTGCTTTGACCCCTCCAAATGTCTTTTCTTTTCTCTCTCAGAGCTCTTCAGCATGTCCCTGAACGCCAAGACCAAGGTGCGAGGGCTCATCGAGATCATCTCCAACGCGGCCGAGTATGAGAACATCCCCATCCGGCACCACGAGGACAACCTCCTGCGGCAGGTGAGCATGTCTTGGCTTCTGGAGCACGTCTTCCGAGCCAGGTGAAACTCGGCCCCCGTGCCCAGAGCACAGGATCCTGCTGTCGGGTCAGGAAAACACCCACTCCCTCGCCCCCGAGCTCCCTGACACACTCCACACACATATCAGCCCCCACCACCTATAGCCATCGTCTGCCCCGAGTGTGGAATGGTTGTGGGCCTGGGGCGGGTGGTGCTTTGGGCCTGTGTGCGGGTCTCTTCACCAACCGCTCTTTCTTCTGCTTTCCAGCTGGCCCAGAAGGTCCCCCACAAGCTGAATAACCCTAAGTTCAACGACCCGCACGTCAAGACCAACCTGCTTCTGCAGGCTCACCTGTCCCGCATGCAGCTGAGTGCCGAGCTGCAGTCGGACACAGAGGAGATCCTCAGCAAGGTATGGAGGCAGGGCGCCGCGGGCGTGGAGGCCTGGGCGTGGCCCGTGAGGCAGCAGCACCCACGCCTGCTTTCTCTCCGGTCCTTCTGCAGGCCATCCGGCTCATCCAGGCCTGTGTGGACGTCCTCTCTAGCAACGGGTGGCTCAGCCCGGCCCTGGCGGCCATGGAGCTGGCCCAGATGGCCACCCAAGCCATGTGGTCCAAGGACTCCTACCTGAAACAGCTGCCACACTTCACCTCCGAGCACATCAAACGTTGCACAGACAAGGTGAGCTGGGCCTGCATCGCAGTGTTGGGTGGCCAAGTCTGGAGGCCAGGCATCCTGCGCTGGGTTGGTTGTGGGAGGGGAGGCGTCTCGTTTTGGCTTCTCTGAAGGTGTTACCCAAGAAGGCGCCAGGGAGCCTGACTGTTGTGAGCTTTGGATGATCTGATAGCATGGGAATAAAAATGGCCACTCTGTGGGGCCAGTGGACTCCCTCCATTGGCTGGAGTCTGGGCTGGAGTCACTCACGGAGTCACCTGGCTGAGGATGAGTCGCCGGAGCCAGTTTCCTCTGTGGTCATCTTCCTTCTCCTTCCCTGACCTCTCTGATGCCCGCCCAGGGGGTGGAGAGTGTTTTCGACATCATGGAAATGGAGGACGAAGAGCGCAACGCCTTGCTCCAGCTGTCGGACAGCCAGATCGCGGACGTGGCCCGCTTCTGTAACCGCTACCCCAACATCGAGCTGTCCTACGAGGTGGTGGACAAGGATGCCATCCGCAGGTGAGCCACGCGGGCCAGGTGCGCCACCCCAGGTCCACCCCCAGTGGGCACAGCTGTGACGATGCCCCGGGTGTCTCCCCACAGTGGCGGGCCAGTCGTCGTGCTGGTGCAGCTGGAGCGGGAGGAGGAAGTCACAGGCCCCGTGAT
>SJYQ01003028.1:329544-351099 GCA_006410935.1 Redunca redunca | reverse complement strand
GAGTAATAATATATATATTGAAAAATTTATTTCTGGTGTCCTAAATTTATATAATACAAAAATAACCTTAATAATTTGATCATTAAAAAAAAAAGAAATGGGAGTTCTTGGAAAGAACTACACAGTTCTCTTAAAGGAAAAAAGCAAACTTGTTACACAGCATTCCTAATTTGAGAAGTACTTCATGCCTTACAACTGGAAGACAAATTTAAGGCTTCTCCCTCCCCAGACAAACTCTTTTCTTAAAAAAAAAAAAAAAAAAGGCACAAATAANAAAAAAGCACAAATAACACACAATTTTTTAATAGGCACAGATACATTATAAGTCAGGTAATAAATGTTATTTCTTCTATAACTTTTAGCAGTAACTTACACAGAAATTTGACAGCCAGATAACTTTCAGAATCTTTCACCCTGGTTATCTACCAATCAGTCATCTACCCATTTAATCAACACATATTTATTCAAGAAAAGTAACATGCTGACATTATAGACAGGCAAGAGAGAAGTAAAAAGGAAAATCAGACCCAGATCCTACTCTCAGAGACTCTTTGTGACCCCATGAACTACAGTCCACCAAGCTCTTCTGTCCATGGGAATTTTCCAGGCAAGAATAGTGGAGTGAGTTGCCATTTCCTACTCCAGGGGAGCTTTCCTGACCCAGGGATAAAACCTGCATCCCCTGCATTTCCTGCTTTGGCAGGCAGATTCTTTACCACTGTGCCACTTGGGAGGGTATAACCTGGTAAGGGAAATTACTTAGACATATTTCTTTAGTATTTACTGAATTCCCGTTATGAAAAGCAGGCTTCTCTTGTAGCTCAGTTGGTAAAGAATCCTCCTTCGGTGCAGGAAGTCACCTGCAATGCAGGAGACTCGGGTTCGATTCCTGAGTCCAGAAGATCCCCTGGAGAAGGAAATGGCAACCGACTGCAGTATGCTTGCCTGGAGAGTCCCATAGACAAAGAAACCTGGTGGGCTACAGTCCATGGGGTCACCAGAGTTGGACATGACTTAGGGACTAAACCAATTATGAAAAAAATAAATTGGGCCAGCAGAGGTAGGGGGATGAGATGACTTTCATCTGGGAAAATCAGAGGAATAATCTAGAAGGACCTCACATAAAGGAGATCATGAGAAATATTTCTTCTAAATATAAAGGCACTTAGTATTCTTTGTTGGCTCTCAAATCCTAGTCATTCGTGCTGCTCTCTCACAGCCTGTGCCTGGAGAGTCTGACCCCGCAGCTCACATCATCAGACTGTCTTGAAGGTGGTTTCCTGTACACACCATGGAAGTGACCACCAGGAGTTAGGAGTTCGGAAGGTGGGAAGAGGGGGTGGAGCAGTTTCACCAGACACTTTCCTGCCTGACACTGCAGTCCGGTGCCCTGCCAGCTGCCGCCACTGTCAGAAAGCACTTGAGCAGGGCTCTAGCTCTCACTGTACTGCTATCTATCGTGGAAAATGGGAAAGGCAATACTCACCCGGTAACTCTCCCTCCTTGTTCACACCTTCTAAATCACCTAAGTAGAAATTCAGTTTCCTGCTGGAACCACAGTGAACTCACAAGGACTATGAGATGTTAGAGAAAGACCACATGCTTAAAGGCCCTGAAATAACAATAGGTATCTTCCTTTTATGCATATACTGAGTTTAAGGGTTCAAATAATCAGTACAGATATGAATCAGTTTCCAGGAAAGTATGCTGTTTCTACTAGATGACACAGTTTATAATCTGGACTCTTGATTTTTCTTTGATGGGGGGTGGGGGTAGGGGAAGGCACTGTGCAGCTTGTGATATCTCATTTCCCCAACCAGGGACTGAACTCTTGAGTCAAGGCAGTGGAAGCTCATAATCTTAACCACTAGGCCACCAGGGAAGTCCCTGGAGCTCCTCTTCATAATAAGCCAATCTATATTGTTCAGCTAAACTCAGTGGAGTATAAACATCATGAGAGTGAGGACCTGTCTGTTTCATTCTCCCAGGTTTCCACAAATCCATGGAATAGGCCTGCACATATTAATATTAATAAATGTTTGTTCGATAAATAGTGAAAGTGAAAGTCACTCAGTCAGGTCCAACTCTTTGTGACCATGTGTAGTATACAGTACTTGGAATTCTCCAGGCCAGAATACTGGAGTGAGTAGCCTTTCCCTTCTCCAGGGGATCTTCCCAACTCAGGGATCGAACCCAGGTCTCCTACATTGCAGGTGGTTCAATAAACAGATACCAAGGCAATTAATTTATTCACCATTAAAAGATTCAATTTTAACAACTCTAAATTTAAAATATTATTATTTGTCTCAAATTTCCTACAGATTCTTTAAAAGCTAATACCTACTTAAACAATTTTTAAAGTGTAAGTATACACAAATGTTAGGTTCAATTCCTACAGTACTTGATACCAGTTACAAGAGAACATACTTTTGAGTTCAAACTTCTAAACATATTTATGGACTGTATAAACATGTAAAATTTATACAAAGTGAAGTAATCCAGAAAGAAAAACACCAATACAGTATACTAACGCATATATATGGAATTTAGAAAGATGGTAACGATAACCCCATATGCAAGACAGCAAAAGAGACACAGATGTATAGAACACTCTTTTGGACTCTGTGGAAGAGGGAGAGGGTGGGATGATTTGGGAGAATGGCACTGAAACATGTATAATACCATATATGAAATGAACCGCCAGTCCGGGTTCGATGCAGGATACTGGATGCTTGGGGCTGGTGTACTGGGATGACCCAGAGGGATGGTACAGGGAGGCAGGGGGAGGAGGGTTCAGGATGGGGAACACGTGGATACCTGTGGCAGATTCATGTTGATGTATGGAAAACCAATACAATATTGTAAAGTAATTAACCTCCAATTAAAATAAATAAATTTATATTTAAAAAAAAGAAAAAAAAAAAGAAATGGTGCTGGAGAACCCCTTTGTAATCTTCCAATAAATATACTCCAAAAAAGCTTGAGTTTCAGAAGACTTAAAGAATAGAAGAGAAAGAAAAACACATTTAGCAAAGCAGTTTCCAGCATGTGACACTGTAAAAGCAATAGCTTAACAAAATTATACAGTGTTTCCATCAGATATTCCCTAGACACTAAAACTTCTGTTCATATATGATATTAAATCTTTGCTGAAAAGTACGGTGGATCCTGGTAGAGGTTTAATATTGTATATCCAGGAACAAGACTGACATTAAATCTTTAACATAGCATAACATTCTCAAAAAGTAGAGATTATCAGAAGATTAATTGCAAAACTATGCTTCCTGTTACTCAGACTTCTGAATTTGCCAAGGCATTAACTCTCATCACAGTTGTTCTTTTTTTTCCCCCCCCAAACATTCTGTACAGTTAATGATTCTTTTTCAAATATTTTGTGTGGAAAGGAAGACTGCCAAAATGCTTAAAATTTTAGTTTAACTGAAAAATGCATCAGAGATTGCATCTGCACTATAACTCAAAGGAAAAAATGAAGAAATCCCACATAATCACAGACAGAACTACTACCCACACAGTCTTTATATTTCACTTCTCAAAATCAGCTTAAGAAATCATTTGTAAGAAAATGAGTAGCATTCCTGTGTTACTTGAATGCACTACTAATTCAACAACTATTTACCAAGTATTACAGAAAATGCCTAAAGTTATTTAAAACACTACCACAAAAAGTATGAAATACATATTTCTTATATTACTGAATATAAGATAACAAACATTCTTACTAAAAGACATCTATTGATGCTGCTCTTATTATTATTCCACAATTTTAAAAAAAGAGTAAAAGAAAAGAAAAAACAATTAGAAAAAATGTAGCAAATCTGGTCTCTTCCTTTCTTGTTTGCCAAGATCATCTATACTCTGTGAATTAATAAGTGCTAGAAAGCATATTTTTGTCATCCACTTAAAGATATTTTCAGGCACTCTTCTAGACACTACGGATACAAAGCAAAATCTCTGCTCTCTTACATTCCAGAGAAGGAAGGAAGTGAAAGTCCCTCAGTCATGTCTGAATCTTTTTGACCCCACTGACTGTCCATGGAATTCTTCAGGCCAGAATTCTGCAGTGGGTAGCCTTCCGCTTCTCCAGGGGATCTTCCCAACCCAGGGATCAAACCTAAGTCTCCCATATGGCAGGCAGATTCTTTACCAGCTAAGCCACAAGGGAAGCCCAAGAAAACTGGAGTGGGTAGCCGATCCCTTCCCCAGTGGATCTCCCCAACCCAGGAATCAAATGGAGGTCTCCTGCATTGCAGGTGGATCCTTTATCAACTGAGCTATGAGGGAAGCCCTACATTCCACAGAAGGAAAGAGAAAATAAAACATAGTATCAGAAAGTAATAGGTGCTGAAAGAATACAAAGCAGCTAGGAGAGATATTCAGAAGCTTGTTGTTGTTTACTCGCTGTCATATCCAGCTCTCTGTAATCCCATGGACTAGCCCGCCAGACTCCTAAGGCAGAGTGCTGTATTATAAAGTATGATCATGAAAGATTTTGCTGATAAGGGGTTGTTGAGACCAAGACAACAAGGAACTAAGAAAGTAAGAAATGCATAGAGATATCTAAGAGAAAGCCTTTCTGGCAAGAGTATGAATAGATGCTTAGACCCTAAGGCTGGAGCATGATTGATGTGCTCAGAAGTTATGCCCTATGGATCAGAGGGAGCAAGGAGCCATTAATGAAGTCAGAGAAAGGGGCAAAGGTGTGAATGAATCACTTAGGAGCCTACAGAACTTCAACATACTCTAAATGATATGAAAAAGCCACTAAATAATTATAAACAAGGAAGCGACATTCTTCGCTGACTCATTCATCCTTTCATCCAGGTGCTATTTGACAGGAATAGACCTACTAGCTTAAGCTTGATGCTTAGAGAACAGACTAACAGAAAGGCAGAGAGAAAGAGAAATCAATCAAAAAGGCTTCTGCACTTTTATTTTCCATACTGTATGTAAGTAATGTAGACCTTCCTTTTTCTTGAGGTACTGGAATTTAATTTCTAATATATCTTAGGTAGAAACAAGAGGGGAAAATTGGAATAAGAACTTAGGCCTTAGCTTCTTTGGTGATTTTAGTTTCTCATACAATAATAATTGTGATGCTATTTGTCTACTGGATATAAATATAAATGCATATAATTATAAAATTATAATTTCCTACAATTATCAAAAATAGATAACTCTAATTGTTATAATAATAAACAATATTTCACTGGCACTTACTGTATATCTGCCAGTCTTCTAAAAACTTTATATAGTCATATTGTAATGAACTAGGTCATGCCTTAAAAATCTACTTCCTAAAAAACAAATGAAATAATTTGAATAATTTATCACATTGTTATTCTACTTCTCTGAGCTAATAATAATATCAAACTAACTGTTTAGTTCCATCGCTCAGTCACGTCCAACTCTTTGCGACCCCATGGACTGTAGCACGCCAGACTTCCCTGTCCATCACCAATTCCCAGAGCTTGCTCAGTCTCATGTCCATTGAGTCGGTGATGTCATCAGTGAGCTAATAATAATTATTATTAGTTGGTGAGCTAATAATAATTTTGCACTCACGGTAGTTTTACTATAAAGCTCAGGAAGTATATAGAAAGAAGGTGAGATAAGATTATTTGGTTCAGGGTAATCCTATCACCTTTTAAAATTTCATTAATAACACATAGTTCATAATCATAAAATAAGAGAACTAAAGGCTTTTGAATTTAGCTAAAATTCCAAGCATTTCATGTTTTAAGGAAACACTGACTATTTGCTACCCTGTGGGCTTCCAGGTGGCGTTAGTGGTAAAGAACACGACTGCCAAAGCAGGAGACGTAAGAGACTTGAATTTGATCCCTGGATCGAGAAGATCCTCCAGAGATGGGCATCGCAACCCATTCCAGTGTTCTTGCCTGGAGAATACCATGAAAAGAGGAACAGGCTACCGTGCATGGGGTCTCAAAGAGTCAGGCATGACAGAAGCAACGTACCCTACACAGGCACATCGTGTGTTATGCGTGCTCATTCAACTCTATACACAGACTGTAGCCCTCCAGGCTCCTCTGTCCATGGGATTATCCCAGCAAGAATACTGGAGTGGTTTGCATTTCCTGCTCCTATGGCTCCTGGCTTTGCAGGTGGATTCTTTATCCACTGAGCCATCGGGGAAGTCCCATTTGCTACCTTATGCAAAGCCTAAAGTATTAAGTTTCTCTCTCTCTTAACCCCACTTAACCAATCAGTCCTAAGATCTGTCAGTTGTACATACATTAGCATCCTGAAACAAGACCTTTCTCTCCATTTCTTCTGTGATGACCTTGTCTCTAAGTAACCTTTTATTTGAACTAAATGTTTCAACATATCAGTTTTTGTTTTGTTTTGTTTTGTTTTCTAACCAGGTTCTTCTGATTCTAGACTGACTCCTTCACTGACAAAAAAGGAATTGGTAAAAAACAATCTCAATATTTAATTCCTTTACTTAAAGAAACTTCTCATGACCTATGGTTTAAAGTTTAACTATCTTAGGGTGGTATAAAATGCACTTCATAAAACAGGCCCTAAAACATCTCACTAAGTCATCTCCTAAATATCCCCCAAAGCAAACTGCATTCTCAGATCCGCTGAGCTCATTCCAAACCTTCATCTTTTGTACATGTGCCCTCATCTTTAAACATCTTTTTATTTTTTAAATTATTTTGCATACCGTATTTTCTCCCTTGAACATTTCTATATCTTTATTAGAGACAGAATTTATATCTTATTACAACTATTTATTTGTATCTTTATATAGGTTATTTAAGCACAATGTTGTTATATAATATTTATTCTACTTCAACAGAGAATAGTCAACTACTTAATATGCAACTAACTTTCAAAGGACATGTACTATCCTATACCTCTCTTAGCTCCTTCTCCACCCAGTCAGTCAGTTCAGTTCAGTCACTCAGTCACGTCTGACTCTTTGTGATCCCATGGACTACAACACGCCAGGCTCCCCTGTCCATAAACAACTCCCGAAGCTTGCTCAAACTTAATATATATCGAGTCGGTGATGCCATCCAACCATCTCACCCTCTGTCATCCCCTTCTCCTGCCTTCAATCTTTCCCAGCATCACAGTCTTTTCAAACGAGTCAGTTCTTCACATCAGGTGGCCAAAGTATTGGAACTTCAGCTTCAGCATCAATCCTTCCAATGAATATTCAGCATTGATTTCCTTTAGGATGGACTGGTTGGATCTCCTAGCAGTCCAAGGGACTCTCAAGAGTCTTCTCCTATACCACAGTTCCAAAGCATCAATTCTTCCCCTCTCAGCTTTCTTCACATTCCAACTCTCACATTCATACATGATTACTGGAAAAACCATAGCCTTGACTAGACAGACCTTTCTTGGTAAAGTAGTGGCTCTGCTTTTCAATATGCTATCTATATTAGTCATAGCTTTTCTTCCAAGAAACAAGTATCTTTTAGTTTCAAGGCTGCAGTCACAACCTGCAGTGATTTTGGAGCCTAAGAAAATATAGTTTGTCACTGTTTCCACTGTCTTCCCATCTATTTGTCATGAAGTGATGGGACCAGATGCCATGATCTTCGTTTTCTGAATGTTTAGCTTTAAGCCAACTATTTCACTCTCCACTTTCACTTTCATCAAGAGACTCTTCAGTTCCTCTTCACTTTCTGCCATAAGGGTGGTGTCATCTGCATATTTGAGGTTACTGATATTTCCCCTGGCAATCTTGATTCCAGCTTGTTCTTCATCCAGCCTGTCATTTTCCATGATGTACTCAGCACATAAGTTAAATAAGCAGGGTGACAATATACAGCCTTGATGTACTCCTTTTCCTATTTGGAACCAGTCTGTTGTTCCACGTCCAGTTCTAACTATTGCTTCATGACCTGCATACAGATTTCTCAAGAGGCAGGTCAGGTGCTCTGGTATTCCCATCTCTTTCAGAATTTTCCACAGTTTATTGTGATCCACACAGTCAAAGGCTTTGGCATAGTCAATAAAGCAGAAATAGATATTTTTCTGGAACTCTCTCACTTTTTCGATGATCCAACAGATGTTGGCAATTTGATTTCTGGTTCCTCTGCCTTTTCTAAAACCAGCTTGAATATCTGGAAGTTCTTGGTTCACATACTGTTGGAGTCAGGCTCGGAGAATTTTGAGCATTACTTTGCTAGCACATGAGATGAGTGCAACTGTGCCATAATTTGAACATTCTTTGGCATTGCCTTTCTTTGGGATTAGAATGAGCTGACCTTTTCCAGTCCTCTGGCTACTGATGAGTTTTCCAAATTTACTTGCATATTGAGTACAGCACTTTAACAGTATCATCTTTTAGGACTTGAAGTAGCTCAGCTTGAATTCTATCAACTCCACTAGCTTTGCTTGTAGTCATGCTTTCTAAGGCCCACTTGACTTCGCACTCCAGGATGTCTGCCTCTAGGTGAGTGATCACAGCCTCATGGTTATCTGGGTCATGAAGATCTTTTTGTATAGTTCTTCTGTGTATTCTTGCCACCTTTTATTTATATCTTCTGCTTCTGTTAGGTCCATACTGTTTCTGTCCTTTATTGGGCCCATCTTTGCATGAAATATTCCCTTGGTATCTCTAATTTCCTTGAAGAAATCTTCAGTTTTTCCCATTTTATTGTTTTCCTCTATTTCTTTGTACTGATCATTGAGGAAGCTTCCTTACCTGTCCTTGCTATTCTTTGGAACTTTGCATTCAGATGGGTATATCTTTCCTTTTCTCTTTTGCCTTTAGCTTCTCTTCTTTTCTCAACTATTTGAAAAGCTTCCTCAGACAACCATTTTGCCTTTTTGCTTTTCTTTTACTTGGGGATGATCTTAATCATTCTTCCTGTACAATGTCATGAACTTCCATCCATAGTTCTTCAGGCACTTTGTATATCAGATCTAACCCCTTGAATCTATTTGTCACTTCCACTGTATAATCATAAGAGATTTGATTTAGATCATACCTGAATAGTCTAGTGGTTTTCCCTACTTTCTTCAATTCAAGGCTGAAAATGGCAATAAGGAGTTCATGATCTTAGCCACAATTAGCTCCCATCTTTTTTTGCTGAATGTGTAGAGTTTTTCCATCTTTGGCTGCAAAGAATATAATCAATCTGATTTCAGTTTTGACCATCTGGTGATGTCCATATGTAGAGTTGTCTCTTGTGTTGTTGGAAGAGGGTGTTTGCTATGACCAGTGTGTTCTCTTGGCCAAACTCTGTTAACTTTTGCCCTGCTTCATTTTGTACTCCAAGGCCAAATTTGCCTTTTGCTCCAGGTATCTCTTGACTTCCCACTGTTTTTTTTTTTTTTTGTCCTCCCAGACAGGTGGTTCTAACAAAGCTTAAACCACTAGCAAGCATAATGTTATTTCACATATTTACTAGTCTTCATTGGATATAAGCACTGGGCAGAGTTTGTGTTTGATGCCACTGGTTCAGTATCTAAATTAAGTGGATATAAATTCTGCTCTCAATAAATTTACAGCCTAATGAGAAAGAAATGCATTATTAGATAATTACAAAACAACACAGTAAGAGACAGTGACAAGAATGCAATAAAAGATGACCTTTTTTTTTGAGAAGTTAATAAAATGTCTCAAAGTAATAATAAGCCTTAAGGGAAAAAAAAAGAAATCAGAGTTAAAACTTACAAACGGGACAAAACAAAATGTGTGATAATTTATTGTAAACTGTTGGCATCACAAGATAATCTTTTGATGCATTAACAAGGAATTGCTCATATTGGAGGACAAACAATATCCTGAACAAGTATTATTTTGGATCTTCTATAGAGCTCTGAAATCAGAATTAACCTCAAATGCTATACAGAGTGGATCAAAAAACAAGGCCCAATTATATATTGTTTACTAGAAACCTACTTTCAATATATACACATATAGATTAAAAGTATAGGAATGGAAAAGATAGACTATACTATCACTAATCAAAAGAAAGCAAGAGTAACTATATTAATTTCAGACACAGAAGACTTCAGAACAAAGAAAGTTATCAGAGACAGAGAGAGATGCTCTATACTGATAAAGGAGTCAATGGTCCAAGAAGAAACCATAGCCCTTGATGTGTATGTGCCTAGTAGAGAACAGAAAGCTGCACAAGACAAAAGGTGATATAACTGGAAGAAGAAATGGAGTAATCTATTATAACACAGTGGGAAAGTTTAATACCCTTCTACCAGAAACTGAGAGATCTAGCTGCACAAAATTAGTAAGGACATATTTGAACACAACAGCATTATCAATCAAGTAGATTTAATTGACTTCTATACACTATTTTATCAAACAGCAGATTATACATTCTTCTTTCATGGAATATTCACAAAAACAGATCACCTNATTGAATGCAAATACACGAAAAGGAGAAAAATATAAAATCAAGTCCTCTAAGATTCTCTTGGAAAACTAGAAGGGGAAGAGCAATTTAATCACAAAGCAGTAAAAGAAAGAAATTATAAAAATGAGAATCAAAACCAGTGAAATTGAAAACAATAACAAAATATGAACAAGATCTAAATGAGAAAAGCTACAAAATGTTGATGATATATCAAAGTACTAAACGAGAAATATTTCATTTTCACAGATAGAAAGAGTCATTATTGCCAGGAAGTAAGGTTGTCCGAACTTGATCTACAGCTTCAACTTTCCCAGTTAAAAATCCCAGGAAATTACTTTGTGAATATTGTCAAACTGATTTTAAAATGTATAATAAGAGGCAAAAGGCCCAGAATAGCCAACTCAATGTTAAGTGAGTAAAACAAAGTTGGGGAACTGACACCCAGACTTCAAGACTTACTATTAAGCTACAGTAATCAATACAATGTGATTTTTGTGATAGAAAAGACAAATAGATCAATGAAACAGTATAGAGAGCCCTGAAGTAAATCCACGTAAGTATAGTCAAGTGATCTTTGACAAAGGAGCAAACACAGGCAATACAATGGAGTAAAGATAGCATTTTCAACAAATTGTACTAGAACAAGAAATCCACATGCAAAAAAGTGAATCTAAACACAAACCTTACACCCTTTATAATAATTAACTCAAAATATATCATTATCTAAATGCAAAACTATGAAACTCCTAGAAGAGAACATTAAGAAAGATTATATGACAACTGGGTAAGGCAATGGCTTTTTAGCTACCACATCAAAAGCATGATGCATGAAAAAAAAATAAATGATAAGCTGGACTTCATTAAAATTAAAAACTTTCACTCCACAAAATACAATGTCAAGGAAATGAGAAGACAAGCCAAACCAGGAGAAAGTATCTGTAAAAGACATATCTAATAAAGAATTATTCTCCAAAAAACATTTGAAACAAAAATAACCTGATTAAAAAATGGGCAAAAGACCTTAACAGATACCTCACCAAAGAAGATAGAGTAAGTAAGCATATATGAAAAGATGCTCAACATATCATCAGGGAAATGCATATTAAAACGAGATACTACTATACACCCATTAAAATGAATAACAGCCAAATAGTGCCAAAACTGTGAAGGAAGAATTTTCATTCATTGCAATGATAATGCAAGATAGCATATTCCTTTTGGAAGACAGTTTATTAGTTTCTTATACAACTAGGCATACTCATACCATATGATCTGTATACATTCCTTGGTATTTACCCTAAGAAGCTGAAAACTTATCAACATCTTAGGTAAATATGATATCATCATGTTATCATATCTACATGAAAACCTGAACCTGGTTATCTATACAGATTTATTTATAGTTATCAAAACTAGGAACCAATCATTAGGTCTTTCAGTAGATTAATGGATACATAAACTGTGATACATTCAAATAATGGAATATTATTCAGTGCTTAAATGACATAAGCTATCAAGCCATGAAGGACATGGAAGAAATGCAAATGTATAATACTAAGTGAAGGAAGTTAACTTGGAAAGACTAAAAACTGTATAATTCCAACTATATGACATTATGGAAAAAGTAAAACTAAGAAACTAGTGAAAACTTAGTGGTTGCCAGTGTTTAGGGGAAAGGCAGTGATGAATAGTTGGAACACGGAGAAATTTGGGGGTATGAAACTACTTCATGAGATATTATTTATACATGTATTGTACACCTTTTTAAGTGAACAATGAAAAGAAATAGAGAAAAATAGTAGAAAAAAATGGAAAAGACTAGAGATCTCTTCAAGAAAATTAGAGATACCTATCTTTGATTTCATGCAAAGATAGGCACAATAAAAGACAGAAACAGCATGCAACTAACAGAAGCAGAAGATATGAAGAGGTGGCAGGAATACACAGAACTATACAAAACAAACAAAAAAATGCTTAATGACCTGGATAACCAAGAGGGTGTGATCACTCACATAGAGCCAGACATCCTGGAATGTGAAGTCAAGTGGGACTTAGGAAGAATTACTTTGAACAAAACTAGTGGTGGTGATGGAATTCTAGCTGAGCTATTTCAAATCCTATAAGATGATGCTGTTAAAGTGCTGCACTCAATATGCCAGCAAATTTGGAAAGCTCAGCAGTGGCCACAAGACTGGGAAAGGGCAGTTTTCATTCCAATCCCAAAGAAAGGCAATGCCAAAGAATGTTCAAACTACCATACAATTGTGCTCATTTCATATACTAGCAAAGTAATGCTCAAATCCTTTGAGCTTGGCCTCAACAGTACATGAACCAAGACCCTACATGTGTACAAGTTAGCTTTAGAAAAGACAAAGGAATTAGAGATCAAATTGTGAACATTGGCTGGATCATAGAAAAAGCAAGGGAATTCCAAAAAAAATCTGCTTCTGCTTCACTGACTACGCTAAAGTCTTTAACTGTGTGGATCACAACAAACTGTGGAATATTCTTAAAGAGATGGGAATACCAGATAACCTTACCTGTCTCCTGTGAAACCTGTATGCAGGCCAACAAGCAACAGTTAGAACTGGACAGGGAACAACTGACTGGCTCCAAATTGGAAAAGGAGTACGTCAAGGCTGCATATTGTCACTCTGCTTATTTGATTTATATGCAGAGTACATTATGCAAAATGCTAGGCTGGATGACTTACAAGTTGGAATCAAGAATGCAGGGAGAAATATAAATAACCTCAGATATACAGATGACACCAACCTTATGGCAGAAAGCAAAGATGAACTAAACAGCCTCTGGATGAGGGTGAAAGAAGAGAGTGAAAAAGTTGACTTAAAACTCAACAGTCAATAAAGTAAGATCATGGCAGCCAGTCCCATCACTTCACGGCAAATAGATGGGGGAAAAGTAGAAACAGTGACAGATTTTATTTTCTTGAGCTAAAATCACTGTGGGTGGAGACTGCAACCATGAAATTAAAAGATGCTTGCTCCTTGGAAGAATGGCTATCACAAACCTAGACAGTATATTAAAAAAGCAGAGATATCAATTTGCCAACAAGGGTCTGTGTAGTCAAAGCTATGGTTTTTCTAGTAATCGTATTTGGATGTGACTGTTGGACCATAAAGAAGACTGAGCACCAAAGAGTTGATACTTTTGAATTGTGGTGTTGATGAAGACTCTTGAGAGTCCCTTGGACAGCAAGGAGATCACACCAGTCAATTCTAAAAGAAATCAACCCTGTATATTCACTGGAAGGACTGAAGCTGAAACTCCAATATTTTGGCCACCTGATGCAAAGAGCTGATTCATTGGAAAGGACCCTCATATTGGGAAAGACTGAGGGCAGAAGAAAGGGGAAACAAAGGATAAGATGGTTGGAATATCACCTACTCAAAGACATGAGTTTTAGCAAATAATGGGAGATAGTGAAGGACAAGGAAGCCTGCTGTGCTGCAGTTCATGGGGTCACAAAGAGTCGGACACAACTTAGTGACTGAACAACAAGACATGCACCTACCAAATAACCCAAGTATTCAACTTCCAGGTACTTAACTAAGACAAATAAAAATAAATTCCCCCACAAAATGGGCATGATTGTTCACGAGAGCTTTGTATGCAGTAGCCAAAGTATAGAAACAATCCAAATGCTTTCTAGCAGAATAAATGGATTAAGAAACTGTGTTTTATTCACACATTAGAAAACTGCTCAGAAAAAAAAAAAGCAAAATAAAGAGGCATAAGAAAACATGATAAGACTCAAAAATGGTATGCTGAATAACAAGTAGCCAAATTAAAGTGAATGCATGCAGTACAATTCCATTTATAAAATTTCCATAACATATAAATTGTAGTGATAAAACATAAATTAGAGATTACCTAGGGTTTAGGATGGAGAAAGGATGGATCATAAAAATACAGGAGGAAAATTTCTCTGGGTGTGATGACAATAATTTCAGAGGTGTGTGTGTATATATATATAATATATATATGTGAGTGTGTGCCTGTGTGTGTGCTGTCACATCCAACTCTTTGCCACACTATGAACTGTAGCTCACCAGAGACTGCTCTGTCCATGGGATTATCCAGGCAAGAACACTGCAGTGGTTTGCCATTTCCTCCTCTAGGGGATTTTCCTGACTCAGGTATTAAACCCGCATCTCTGATATCTGCATTGGCAGGTGGATTCTTTACCACTGAGCCACCTGGGAATCTTCATATATGTATACACACATATGTATATGTATACACATATATGTATATGTCACAACTGATTAAATAGTACTCTTTTGATATTTTTGTATTATTATACTTCAATTATACCTCAATAGTCTCAAAGACTGACAAAAATGCATCTAGACTGGGAAAGATGGATAAATGTGAAAGTTGTTTCCATCTTATCATGCTGTTCTGTAGGAAAACTATGTCTACTAGCATACTATCTTTTTAAGTATGAACCTTGGAAAACATATGCAGTTTAAAGGGACATGGGGACTTCCCTGTGGGTCCAATGCAGAGGAAATGAGTTCAACCCCAGTCTGGGAGGACTGCACATGTCACGGACCACAGAGCCCATCACCACTACTGAGGTTCTGCTCCAGAGCCCGTGAGCCACAACAATTGAGCCCATGGGCTGCCATTACTGAAACCCATTAGAAAGCCCAGGAGACCATGCCTTGCAACAAGAGAAGCCACCACAATGAGAAGCCTGCACACCCCAGTGAGGAGTAGCCCTGGCTCACCACAACTAGAGAAAGGCCAGGAGCATCAACAAAGACCCAGTGCAGCCAAAAATAGTTAAAATAAGTACATTTCAGGAAAAAAAAATATTCTTAGCAAGGAAAAAAGATATCCAGAGGAGTCACAATCTGTCTAGCACTAGTACTTCAAGCACTTTACATGCATAAATTCAATTTTTTAAAAATACAAGAGAGATTATATTACTGTTTTCATCTGAAGACTAAGAAATTAAAACTTACAAAAAGTAATTACACAGAGAAACATGATTAAACTATGTATTAGGATTCAAAATCAGATTTTTCTCATTCCAAAATCAATTCTTATATTTACTCTGCCATGCTAAAAGTATATAATCTGAATTATGGGTCTACATATTCATTTTGGCATTTCATAGAAACTAATTTTATCATACTTTAAAAAATATTTTTAGTTTTGCTTTTATCTATTTAATGCTGAATTCTTAAAACTCTGTAGACTGCAATTCAAATATTGCATATTAGACTCTTTTTTAAGATAAACAGCTAAAGTTACTTCAAAGTTTAGAATATGGTTTATGCATTAGATTGCTAATGTTTAATCAGAGAAAATGATAAATTTTGCTTCCAGTACCTCTGTCTTTGGTAGTTTACTAGATACCTCTTGGCTAGATATATTTGGTTAGTAGTGGTTAAAGACACATGGAAATATTTTAAGGAATCATTTTTTATATATTTTAATTGTTGATACTATAATCTGCCTATGAAACACAGAGGTGCTTATTACATATTTTTTAATATGTAACATTAAGTTCAATTATTTATTTTGAAAAAAAAAAAGAAAAGCTTACTGTGATAGTCTGTAACTATACTTTAAAAACTCTAAACTGGACCTAGTAAGTATAAGTGTAGTATATGGAAAAGAAAGTGGAATATAATCTGGTTTTATATGCATGTTAGGGTAGGGGGAATAAAAAATAAAATTAAATGACATTCACCTAGAAGTAAGTTCAGGTAAAAATAGAAGTCTCAATGCTATGAAATGGTATGAAAAAGAAATCTAATCAATGTATATGTGTGTGTGTGTGTATGTTAGTCACTCAATGATTTAGTCGCTCAGTGGTGTCCAACTCTTTGCGACCCCATGGACTGTGGAGCCAGCTTCTCTGTCCATGGAATCTCCAGGTAAGAAAGTTGGCCATTCCCTTCTCCAGGTGATTTTCCTGTCCCAAGTATGAATCCTGGGTTTTCTGCACTGCAGTTGAATTCTTTACAGTCTGAGTCACCAGGGAAGCCCAACCAATGTTTACATATATCAAATACTATCTTTCAGAAATAGTAAATTTTGAGAACTAATTAATAAATATTAATATTATATATTTCCTCTTATATGTTTTAATAATTTATGGCAAAAGCAATCTACTCTTAATTTCCATTCTTTAACTTACACAAGCGCTGTGAATATGTACAACAATAGATTAAACTAATGTATGAAATGAAATCTTCAACTGATATATTTCTTCCATATTACTCATTCTAGGAAAATAAGATACTGTGTATTACAAAAATAGATTTAGCTTATGAAACTGATGTTCATAAACAGTTTAATTTTAAAACAGAATTCTGTAAACCTAAAAATTAAATTATTTATAATATTCATTCATCATTTGTGTGCAATCAATGCATGCATGATATTGGAATATCTGAGAGATTATTATTACATATTGTCTGAATCAGTTTGTCATTAATTTAGTGTGATATAATGTGTTAAAACATTTTGTTTAGAGTCAAAGACCTGGGTATATACTAATGCAGAAACTCAGAAACAAATAGAATCCCAAATAATCTGAAATGTCACAAATAATAGTTCTATTTGAAATTATGCTATTGATTATATAACTAAGCATAGAAATGCAATATTCTACTGTGGTTTTTGAAAACACATACTATGTGTGCGTACATATCTCTATATACGTATTAGCAGAATGCAGCAAATGTATTTCCATGTAAAACTTGTCTATTAAATCATAATATATTATACAGCTTTACTTTGTTACACTTTGAAAACTAAGTTATTCAAAAATGGTATGAAAACAATCATCAGAGTAATGACTGAATAGCTCAGGAGTGCACCCCTTCATGGAGTCAAATGTGTTTGTTCCATTAATAATTGACTAAGTGAAAATTAAAGCAAGAGTTACCAGATACAGTGATGGAAGGGTCAAATAAATAATGTGATTATCATAATTGGCCAATTATAACTGGAAAGGAGCTTTTAACCATTACCTTCACATTGAAATAGTGATTTTTAAAAATATAGTATATCTTTTGGAGTATCTTTATTTTACCTTGGAAATACACACACACACACACACAAATCTGACTTGTACATTTCATTAACTTAATCTCTGAGAGAAGGAAGTGAAGAAAATGTTCTTTTCTCCAAAGAAAACAATGCAAAATACTAAGAGGAAAGCCATTTGCCTTTCCCAAGAGAATAGCAAGTCAGCGTTTAAATCAACCAATCTCTATTAAAGTTTCCCAGGTTTTATAGTCGCCACTGTCTACTCATTCTCTTACTGAACAATAGAAAACATCACTGCTATACACACAGGGGAAGAAANAGTGGAGATGTGGCCAGTCCTTTGGAAATACAAATACCCTAATCAAAATCGCAAAATGGTGGGTTTTATTAACAGTATCTTGTGCTAATGTAAACAACTAAATGAAGCTCACTTGGATTTTGCAAACCACTCTTTTATTTTTCCAAATGAAAAGTGCTAAATTAATATTCCAGAAGTTTCTAGGACTATATCCATAAAATAAAGTACCCAAAGAGTTGCAGGAGCCTTTCAAAAATCTGTTTCATGTGACTTGGCATGGCTACTGATGAGGACCAAGTATATTTCCATATACACTTAATCTTTGTTCTTTCCATAGCAATTTCAACTAGCATAGGCGTCTGCTTGATTTGAATTGCACGAAGATTTATATTAGGAGGCACTTAATACTGTGAGAGTAAAATTTACACATGTTTCTGCCAAGAAGCCTGTGTCTTCAATTAAACCCTCTCCACTACTGCGGGCATGTGCTTTTCATTAACATAAAACAGAAATGATTTCTTTCAATTGTTGAAAGTTGATTAGGACTCTACACTTGAATTTTGTTGAATTAATTTAAGGTCTGATAATAATATGTCATAATCATGGTGTCACATACAATGTTCAAAAATACTAAATTAGCCATAAATTTTGGAAACGTTCTTGATTATCCTCTTTCCGTCATACTACATATTCATATCATCAGGAAATCTGTCAATCCTGTATTCAAAGTATATTCAGGATCCAAATCTCACAATTTTGACCAGGTAACCATGTCTCTCTCCTAGACTCCTAACTGGTCCCTGCTCCTACTCTGATGCAACCAGAGTGGCCATTTTAAAATATGAGTCATATCAAGTTTCTCTCTAGTTAAAAGCTAACCTGATACTCCCAGTAAAAGCCGAAGTCCTAACTTTGCCTAACCATGCCTCTCTTCTATCTCATGTCCACATTTCTGCTTTCTGATTCACAGTACTCCAGCCACACTTCTGCCTCTTTCTTGTTCCTTTCACCTAATTCACTTTGCCAGGAATGCTCTTCCTCCATAACCCCCTATGCTCACTCCCTGGCTTCTAAGGTCTTTGCTCAAGGCAACCGTGCCAAAGAGGACTGCTGTATCTAAAACAATCTAAAATAGTATGCCCTACACTTCTTACTCTGATGTATTTTCATTCATAGAATTATAATCACTTTTCATATTAAGGATAATGATGTAAATTACTTGGGAAAGCCCAGTTTTTTCCTGGGTTTGAGAGGCAGTTTTTCCGTGGTTCTGACAATGGTAATCTGAGTGTGAATTTTTTTTCCATCTGAACAGCTATTTCTTTCTTATGTCTATAATCAAATGTTATATTTGTGATAAATCATTTTAGTAGCCTAAACTCAGCAATAAAAAGTCAAGTACATTTAACAAACATTTATTTGTCTTTAGCTGCTCCCAAAATGATAGGGAGCAAAACAATATTAAACAATATTCACAACACAGAATTCAGCATGATTTTCTTAAGAGAGTGGCTGTTATTGGACAGTCTGACTACCTGAGTTCAAACCTTACCTTTGCCACTTTACAAATGCAAATTACTTAAACTCCCAGTACCTCACTTCCCTTATCTGTAAAATGGGTTTATTATTATTATTTTCTTCAGAGAGTTGTGAAAAATTAAATGTTAACTTGTATAAGGTGTTCACAACAGTATACAGCACATATTGAGTATTATATAAAACTTCCTATGATTGTCAATATTAATATTATTGGTGCATGCATGCGTGCTAAGTCACTTCAGTCGTGTCCAACTCTTTGCAACCCTGTGAACTGTAGCCCACCAGGCTCCTCTGTCCATGGAATTCTCCAGGTAAGAATACTGGAGTGGGTTAACAGCCCTCCTCCAGGGGATCCTTCCAATTCAGGGATCAAACCCAAGTCTCTTTTGTCTCCAGCATTGGCAGACGGGTTCTTTACTGCTAGCTCCATCTGAGGAAGTCAAATCAGATCATTCTTTAGCTCAAAACGTCTACAGTGACTTCATATTCACCCGGAATAAAATCCAAAATGTTTACAATCACCTATAATCCAATGTATTATGGGCTTCCCTGGTGGCTCTTTGAAAAAGAATCCTCCTGCCAATGCAGGAGACGTGGGTTTCATCTCTGGGTCAGAAAGATCCCCTAAAGAAGAAAAATGGCAACCCACTCTAGTGTTCTTGTCTGGGAAATCCCATGAACAGAGGAGCCTGGCAGTCTATATGGGGCTGCAAAGGAGTCAGATAGGACTTACTGGCCAAACAACAACACAAAGTGTTAGACCATTTGCCTTCCCACTGCTTCTCCATCCTCAACCAACGTTTCACTCTGTTCCTGCCACACTGGCATCCTTGATGTTGCTTAGGCTAAATCAGTCACAGCCAGAATCAGAGGCTGTGCATTTGTTTTTCCTTCATATGGAATAGTATCCTTTTAATTATTAGCTGCTGCTGCTGCTGCTGCTAAGTCACTTCAGTCATGTCTGACTCTGTGCGAACCCATAGATAGCAGCCACCAGGCTCCCCCATCCCTAGGTTTCTCCAGGCAAGGACACTGGAGTGGGTTGCCATTTCTTCTCCAATACATGAAAGTGAAAAGTGAAAGTGAAGTCGTTCAGTCATGTCCGACTCCTAGTGATCCCGTGGACTGCAGCCTACCAGACTCCTCCATCCATGGGATTTTCCAGGCAAGAGTACTGGAGTGGGGTGCCATTGCCTTCTCCGGCAGTGGCATGTATTTTACCATCTTTGCATGTCACCTTCTTAGTAAGACTATCCCTGACCTCACTCCTTAAAACTGCACTCCCCACCATCATCCTCTAGTCTCTTCATTGCTATATGTCTCCTGTCACTTATCACCATCTGATATACTATTCATTAATAACTTTTTATCATTCACTGCTTGTCTACCCAGATTGTAAACTATGTAAGATTAGGTATTTTATTGTTTTGTTCATTTCTGCATCACCACTCCCTAGAAAAACTGCATCACACTTTATAAATATTTGTTGAATGACCAAATGGAGGAACTGCTTTCCACACAGTTAAAACATTGGATTATTGTGTTACTTACTTTCCATCTGCAATGTTAACAGTTCTAAAAAGGGGATAGTCTTCTGGGGCAGGTTTTCCAGTGTGGTCTTCATACAGGAAAACAGGTGATCTCCCAACCTCAACACCGATTTGCTGAATACCATGCTCATTATATATAGATAAAAGGAAAGACTGAATTCCTTTTTTGGGTTTTATTGTAAATAATATTGAAAAATCTTCTGGAAAAGTTCCCCCTGAAAACAGAATACCAAAGAGTCAGAAATTCCAAACTATTCCTGGATCACCCTATTATTTTTGAGATTACCAATGTGGTCTTAACCAGTAACCAAAGTTCAAACAGTATTAACGATACTGACTTAAAAACCAGTAGGGAAGGGATTCTGTTAACCTTTTTCTGCAATAATTGTTGAAGCTGTATTCAAACTTTGCCACCACTCATTTAAAGCACAAGGATTATGTAAAATGGAGTGCATAGTTAGGAAACAAGATCTTGGTGCCAATTCAATATCGAACACACAATGAGCACTTTTAGAACACTTAAGATGAAATTCTGGTGTACAGTTTGTATTTTCTGCCTTTGTCTAATCTGTGCCCTCTATCCTCTCTTTAAAGAGGCATTGTAAGGACACAACATATGATGGTACATTTTTAGTCATCTCTTCAAAAGCTAAAGATTTTCTGAACAGTTTTTTCTATCACACATGAAGTTTCACTAATAAAAAGCTTATGTCATTAAAATCAGAACTCTTAGTACTTGGTTAATTTGATT
>SJYQ01003028.1:314183-328672 GCA_006410935.1 Redunca redunca | reverse complement strand
TATATCAGATTCAAAAATGATTCCCTAAATGGGCTTTTAACATCAATAGATATTGCATCCATGAATACATTTGATATTAAAAAACACAATATTATTTGGGTTTAATTTTTAACTTGTGATCCATATATTTCCATGCAGAATATGTCTCCCTTTAAATAAAATCTCTTTCTGATTTAACTTAGTGGTTGGTAGGGTTTTTTAAATCATGTGTGAAGGTAATTTTGCATAATGGGAAAAGCCCACTTTAGTCTAAAAAGAGTCCCAAAACTATCTCTCAGCTTTAAATCATCCACGGGTTCTGTGACTGTATTTAAATATTTCACATTTCTAACACCTAATCCATTACTTGGGTTGAAATATTCCTCTTTCCAGGTGGTTATGAGCATAAAGTTCAATATACACAAAGTTTCTTGTACTGTGGTTGTCCCACAGCAGGTGTTCTAAAAAGGCCAGGTAGAATTTGCAAATTACAGCATCTATTCAGGTAACAGGAACAGAGTTCTCAAATATTTAAATTTAAGGTCTCAAATTGGGACTTTGGAGGACATATACCTTAACTCAACAGAACATTACAATGACAATCTGAAAACACTTCCCCCAACCATAATGTTGAAGTTTCCAATACTACTGCTTACTTCATTCATTAGGAAAGAAGTTGTTACTTTGTGTTTTCATAATGAAAGAAAAACTATTTCAAATAAATTTCCCAAGATTTTTCGCTATTTTAATAAAGAATACTACTCACATATTCACTTCAGATTTTTTAATGGTAAAAGTGTTGTTGGTAATTTTTATTAAATGCTCTTTTGTATTAACTGACAGGAAGCTACCCTATCTTCCAGGAAGGTAACCCTATAATCACTTGCATGCAGAAAGAGATATAGATGTCTCTTCCTATCTGAATTACTCATTATTAAAATCACATACCTAAGACACAATGTTTTGAGAAGAGGGGGAAACGTTGATTATTCTGTTAATCGACATAGAAGGACCTCCGAGAAGTACACGTTGTGCTCTTTTTCCAAGAATAAACAACAGAAATAATCAAATTAATCAAAATAACTACTACACCAGAGGGCGGAAAAACTGATCCTGAGATGATGAGCCAAATATAAGAAATTATAAACTAACTTCTTGAGTATCTCTAAAGCTTTTCCATTAATCTATTTTACTCTCTGTTTCTCTCTTGAAAATTACCATCCTTTTCCTATTTCAGCATTAGAGTGCAAATAAAGAGAAAAACAGCTTAATTTTTGCTATTTACAACTTTCAACTTTGATTTGAAAAATATTTCATGAATTTAATTTTTCATTTTAAGTCAGAAAAAGTATGCATTTTATCTTTATATTTGCATTTTGTTGTTTCTGTCCACCACAAATTTGCATTTTTCAAGACAGGAAATATTTTGGAAGAATCAATGGTTTAGCAAAACAAATCTATGTTCAAAAATACTTTAAAATGCACTTTCTTGAAAAATATGCTATTTTGCTTTGTAAATTTTTAGTCCCTTGATTTATAATTTTTCTATCAATAGAAAAGAGCTTTATGTAAAAATAGGGAACTTGAGTTTCTTCATATGAGGACAGCAGAAGATAATATGAAAAATTTAAAGGATAAATTGTTTCTGAAAAGATCCTAAAAGACCAATAAGGAATACTTGATAAGACAATATTGGCCTTGGCAATTAAACAAATCCTGCATGAAATATTGACCTTCTGTAATATGGATAAGTCAGAGTCTCAGTGAAATTCAGTTTCTTTTTCTGTTAAATAGGGACAAGGCTACTCAACCTAGTGAAGATGTAAGAAAAAAACAATGGATATGTATCCAATAGCAAGCAAGCACTCATAATAAGGTACTTACTAAGAAAATGTGATACTCAGAAATTGTCATTTCACTACTCCCTTTCCCTACATTATCATGACTTCTAGACAATTAACACCAGGTCATTTAGTGCTTTCAAGGACAGGAAAAGAAAATTCACCAAGTATTTTTCAAGCCATTATGAAAAATCTCCCCATAATTGTGCATTATGTAGCATGATAAAAAGAAATAATAATAGTTATCAAAGCAGCAGTAGTCACAGTAATAAAAAGAACATACCTGAAAATAATTGTTTCGTTGGGGCACTAAGTTGTGCTTGCTTTGAAACTCTGTAAGCAGTATCTGAACCTTTTGAATTCTTTCTGTTTGTGCAGAAGCCCGTTGTTTTTGATATTCCCTCTGGAGAATTGTGAAAATCTAGAGCTTTTAGTACATCAACTGGAGCAGCTGAAAAATATGTTAAAAATAAGGAAAAGTAATTGAACAAATAATCTAATAAAAGTGAGGCTTTTTTAAACAGAGGAAATTGTATCCTACTTCTCAGATCTATGTATCACCTGCCATGCTTCCTTAACACTAAGCTGGGGGGCTGAGAAGAGGAGGAGCAGGTAAAATATAAACTGTAACATTCTCAAACACAAAATATCTCAATCAAAAATCAAATTACAGAAAAGCAAAACATATTGAAAAAGCCAGCATTTGTACATATCCCATTAATTTCTAATCAACATACTATATTCAACTATTCATAATTTAAACAGAAGTGATTATAAAGATTCAAATTCACAATGAATGTTATATATAAGCATTGTAAAATGTGCAGTTACTAAACCATACTGAATGCCCAGTGATAAGTTAAAAGCTGTTTAAAAGAATAGCTAGCAAAATATAACGCCCTTGCTTTGAATGCTTTCCTATGAAAGTCCCTAGAGATATTAAGGTTTTTTGTTTTTTCCTTTTTATGTAGCTTCAGAGTGCCTAGAATAGGCTGTTTGTTGGCTGAACCATAAATTTCCCAAATCCAATCCATTTCAGCTACCTCCTGCTACTAACCTTAAACTTCCCCTTTGTAAGTATAATCCTTTAAATAAACTTTATGTTTCAAATGGCTTCATGGAACATAATTCACATTCCATGCAATTCACCCAGTCAAAGTATAAAATCTGTTCATTGTGGTACCTTGCTAAAAGCAAAGGAGAAAAGGAAAGATATATCCATTTGAATGCAGAGTTCCAAAGAATAGCAAGGAGAGATAAGAAAGCCTTCCTCAGGGATCAATGCAAAGAAATAGAGGAAAACAACAGAATGGAAAAGACTAGAGATCTCTTCAAGAAAATTAGAGATACCAAAGGCAAATTTCATGCAAAGATGGGTTCAATACAGGACAGAAATGGTATGGACTTAAGAGAAACAGAAGATATTAAGAAGAGGTAGCAATAATACACAGAAGAACTGTACAAAAAAGATCTTTACAACCCAGATAATCACGATGGTGTGATCACTCATCTATAGCCACACATCCTGGAATGTGAAGTCAAGTGGGCCTTAGGAAGCATCACTGTGAACAAAGCTAGTGGAGGTGATAGAATTCCAGTTAAGTTATTTCAAATTTCAAAAGATGATGCTGTGAAAGTGGTACACACAATATGCCAGCAAATTTGGAAAACTCAGCAGTGGCCACAGGACTGGAAAAGGTCAGTTTTCACTCCAATCCCAAAGGAAGGCAATGCCAAAAATGCTCAAACTACTGCACGACTGGACTCATCTCACACGTTAGTAAATTAATGCTCAAGATTCTCCAAGCCAGGCATCAGCAATACGTGAACTGTGAACTTCCAGATGTTCAAGATGGTTTTAGAAAAGGCAGAGGAACCAGAGATCAAATTGCCAACATCTGCTGGATCATCGAAAGAGCAAGAGAGTTTCAGAAAAGTATCTATTTCTGCTTTATCGACTATGCCAGAGCCTTTGACTGTGTGGATCACTATAAACTGTGGAAAATTTGAAAGAGATACGAATACCAGAACACCTAACCCACCTCTTGAGAAACCTGTATGCAGGTCAGGAAGCAACAGTTAGAACTGGACATGGAACAACAGACTGGTTCCAAATAGGAAAAGGAGTATGTCAAGGTTGTATATTGTCACCCTGCTTATTTAACTTATATGCAGAGTACATCATGAGACACGCTGGGCTGCAGGAAGCATAAGCTGGAATCAAGATTGCTGGGAGAAATATCAATAACCTCAGATATGCAGATGACACCACCCTTAACGCAGAAAGTGAAGAAGAACTAAAGAGCCTCTTGATGAAAGTGAAAGAGGAGAGTGAAAAAGTTGGCTTAAAGCTCAACATTCAGAAAACAAAGATCATGGCATCTGGTCCTGTCACTTCACAGCAAATAGATGGGGAAATAGTGGAAACAGTGGCTGACTTTATTTTGGGGGACTCCAAAGTCACTGCAGATGGTGATTGTTGCCACAAAATTAAAAGACACTTACTCCTTGGAAGGAAAGTTATGACCAACCTAGAGAGCATATTAAAAAGCAGAGACATTACTTTGCCAACAAAGGTCCATCTAGTCAAGGTTATGGTTTTTCCAGTGGTCATGTATGGATGTGAGAGTTGGACTGTAAAGAAAGATGAGCACTGAAGAATTGATGCTTTTGAACTGTGGTGTTGGAGAAGACTCTTGAGAGTGCCTTGGACTGCAAGGAGATCCAACTAGTCCATCCTAAAGGAGATCAGTCCTGGGTGTTCATTAGAAGGACTGATGTTGAAGCTGAAACTGCAATACTTTGGCCACCTGATGAGAAGAGCTGACTCATTGGAAAAGGTCCTGATGCTGGGAAAGATTGAGGCCAGGAGAAGGAGACAACAGAGTATGAGATGACTGGATGGCATTACTTGCTCAATGGACATGAGTTTGTTTGGACTCTGGGAGTTGGTGATGGACAGGGAGGCCTCCATGCTGTGGTTCATGGGGTCTTGAAAAGTCAGACACGACTGAGTGACTGAACTGAACTGAACCATGGTATATTATATTTATACTAATGTTCCCTGGTGGCTCAGTGGTAAAGAATCAGCCTGTCAATGCAGGAGACTTGGGTTTGATCCCTGGGTTGGGGAGATCCTCTGGAGAAGGAAATGGCAACTCATTCCAGTATTCTTTATTGGGAAATACCATGGACAGAGGAGACTGGTGGGCTACAGTCCATGGGGCCACAAAAGAGCTGGATACGACAGTGAATAAACAACTTCTTTTACTATTCATTCTTTAAATTGTTGTAAAATATATACAACATAAATTTCTGCCATTTTAACGTGTACAATGTAATAGAATAATTAAATTCACAATGTTATGCAATCATCAACACTATTTCCAAAACTTTTTCTTTAGCCCAAACTGAAACTGCTTAACCATTAAGCAATAAGTCTCTATTCTTCTCCTCTGCTCAGGCCCTGGTAACTGATAATTTACTCTCCATTTCTATGAAGTTTGCTATTCTAGAAATTTCAAATAAGTGGCCCCATATAATATCTCTAAAAATACTAAACATAGAAGTATCCCATGACCACACAATGCCATTCCTAGGTATATACTTAAGTGAATTGAAATTCAGAATTTAAAACAGACATCTGTATGTGAATGTTCATTGCAACATTGTTCACAATAATGAAAAAGTGAAAACAAACCAAGTTTCCATCAATATGTGGATAGTTTCACAAAATGTGATATATACACATAATAGAATGTGATTCAACCAGAAAAGGAATGAAGTTCTAATACATGCTACTACATGGAACCTTTGAAACACAATAGTGCATGAAATAAACCAGATATAAAAGGACATATGATTTTTTAGACTCTTGGATTCCCTGGTCCACAACTAAATATTTACTTAATTCACTAAGCAAATCAAAACATGATTCAGGTGGTGTAAGCACCGTTATAAAAACAGAACTAGGAATCCATATTACTCAATATACTCATATTCATTGGCTTTCTATGTTTAATCAAAAATAATCAAAATAAATAAAAATAAATAATCAAAAATAAAAATATTCATATAAGGCTATATGTTGGCCAGTCTATCTCTGAGCATGTCTGAGGCTGCAAGTATATAGATTTTATTTAATTATTACAAATATTTAGATTCTACTTAAGGAGGCACTAAACATGCCTCAATAATTATGTGAGAGGTAGTATCTATTGTTCTATAGAGATGCACCCAGTATTCTTTCATTCAGAAGGAAAAGAGATCACTTTTGGTTGAAAGTGAGACCAATACTACTCATGTGAAAAGTTTCAGTTGTTAAAAAAAAATAGAATTGTTATCAAATTTCAAATACACTGGATTTTATAAGTACACTGTTTGGGGAGGACTTAAAACGAAAATGGGACTGCTTGTAAACCAGTTAATAACATTACCATGATTTATCACACTACACAAAGTAGAGAGTGCAACACAGTGGTGCTCTTTGAAAATGACAATTTCAATTAATATTTTTAGCATTAACTAGTGTCAGCTATAGAATGTACGAATGGATGACTGAATGAGTTCATGAGAAATGTGCATTTGGTCATTTCCTTAGTTAATTAAGTTTTTGGGATATTAACTTCTATATGTACAATCATGTTGAATGAAGCTTTATATAATTTGTCTTTTATGTTATAAGAAATGTACTTCCCTTTAATAATAACAACCACCTATTTCATCAAACTTTCAAATCAAAATAACACATTAACCAGTAGAGAACACATTAACCAGTAGAGTGCACATTGTTCCAAATTTTTAAAAAGAAAAAAAATATAATGAAAATCAGAATATTGAAGGATCAAATATAGTCCTCTTTAATTCAGCCTTGGAATATTTAAAAGAATAACATCCAATAACAATTTTGGCTAAGTCCTGCTTTAAATGGGCATTTTTTAAGGCCAGTACAGTACCTGACTATGTTTACATTCTTATTTTCTCTTACCATAAAAATAAGAAAATAATAACTATATTTGCTTCCATGTCCAAAGAACCTAACCTGGGACAGTAACTGGGTTAAACTCTTCCTAGATTAACCCTCACAAATTTTGCAGGCCATGTTTTTCTTACCCCTACTATGCAGATGAAGGTACTTAGAACCAGAACACAAATTAAGGATACCCCTAAAGTTTGCGCAAAATCAAACATAGGTTCATTCCACTTTGTTGCTAGAGCCTATAAACAAACATACTGTGAAAAGAAATTTAAAACATAAATATATTAAAATCATCTTGAGCCAGTCCATTGATTCCTAAGGTTTATATTAGATTTAAATTAAATTCAGTTCATGCTTCAGGGTATAAATTACTCTGAAGGAAACTGTTTCTAAAAGCACAGCATCTTATCTGCTTATTTTATCTTATCTTCTTGCACTAAAGCCATTAGCAAAAGTACATGCCAATAGGGTAAAGACTTCAGGATTGACACGAACACAGTTATGAAGGCTGCAATTCTTTCCTGAAGAAAAGGGTGCAGCCTCACAGTCACAGTCTCACCTGCACATCAGTAAATAATACATAAAACAGACCACAAGTCTCCTTTTCTCCAAACTATCTCTTAACAGGATGACCTTTTCTAACCGCACAGGTTTTGTCACATTTGTTAGCTTCTACTTTGAAAGCAATATGATAAAACACCCTCCCTCTACAGGATTCTATCTAAGGGCTCTATTTTTCAAGCTTAAATAGGCTTCTATGTAGAGACATATGATATGAAATAATAATTCACTCTAAAAATAGGGATATATAATAAATATTGCAAATAATTTTTCCTAAACAGTCATATAAAGTTACAAAAATGTAAAATTCAGTTCAAAGTGAAGTTGCTCAGTCATGTCTGACTGTTTGTGACCATGGACTATAGCCTACCAGGCTTCTCTGTTCATGGGAATTTTAAGGCAAGAGTACTGGAGTGGGTTGCCATTTCCTTCTCCAAAAATTCAGTTAATCAAGTCTTAAAGATGTTTTATCTGACGTAAACTAAATAATAAATTAAGACACTTATTTGCCTCATTTTATACCATAATTATAGCATTTAACAAATTCTCATAACATAGGTTCTATGGACTTATATATATATACACATGCATAGATGGGAGAAACAAGTCCACATTTTATTAACTGAACTTCAAATGTTTAAAAATTAAAAGCAGTATTTTATTATAGCTTAACTCGATAAATCTAAAAAAATTATGATTTCAATGTTCAAAGAAATTCTTAAATGTCCCTAATATTTTAATTGTTTCTATTTCACCAATTCTCACGGCACAGATCATGATTAGCATTTCAGATGTACCCAATCAGCATGATACTTTGTTCAATAATATTTTTCCTGTTTTTTTTAGTGTACACTTTTTTTCTTTATTAAATGAGAAAATAGGATAGCAGACCCCGTGCATTACTACAATAGTCATTTAACCAGGTTCAGTGACTTGTCTCATCTATCTGCATAGCACAGCTTGAGTGAGCTTCCAAAATTCCCATGCCTTAAGTCACTTTGCTTAAATTTCTTCAGAGAACCCCATCAACTTCCAGGTGGTTTGCACATACCTTGAATATAAAATCTTAATGATGTGGACACACCCCCTTACACACCCCAGTTTGATACTACTGCATCTCCACCTTTTATCTCATTCCCCCTTAATGCCTTTCTCATTCAGATTTCTCCCCCTACTGAACTCAGACTTCACAGACTATTCACCCCTTTTTTCCTCCAGTCTTTGAGGTTTTATAAATCCTATTCTAAGGAAAAATTAGTATATAACTGATGTGCAGCCTCTTCCCAAAGGCATTCTCTACCTGGGTTAGATGTACCTCTATCGTAGTACTTTCTACATTTGGTTTTAATTATTTGCCTACACTTATATGTCTGGAGGAAGCACAAGCTGGAATAAAGATTGCTGGGAGAAATATCAATAACCTCAGATATGCAGATGACACCACCCTTATGGCAGAAAATGAAGAGAAACTAAAGAGCCTCTTGATGAAAGTGAAAGAGGAGAGTGAAAAAGTTGGCTTAAACTCAACATTCAGAAAACTAAGATCATGGCATCCGGTCCCATCACTTCATGGGAAATAGATGGGGAAACAGTGTCAGACTTTATTTTGGGGGGGCTCCAAAATCACTGCAGATGGTGATTGTTGCCATGAAATTAAAAGATGCTTACTCCTTGGAAGGAAAGTTATGACCAACCTAGACAGCATATTCATAAGCAGAGACATTGCCAACAAAGATCCATCTAGTCAAGGCTATGGTTTTTCCAGTGGTCATGTATGAATGAGAGAGTTGGACTATAAAGAAAGCTGAGCACCGAAGAACTGATGTTTTTGAACTGTGGTGTTGGAAAAGACCCTTGAGAGTCCCTTGGACTGCAAGGAGATCCAACCAGTCCATCCTAAAGGAGATCAGTCCTGGGTGTTCATTGGAAGGACTGATGTTGAAGCTAAAACTTCAATACTTTGGCCAGCTGATGTGAAGAGCTGATTCATTAGAAAAGACCCTGATGCTGGGAAAGATTGAGCACAGGAGAAGGGGACGACGCAGGATGAGATGGTTTGATAGCATCACCGACTCAATGGACAGGGTTTGGGTGGACTCTGGGAGTTGGGGATGGACAGGGAGGCCTAGTGTGCTGCGGTTCATGGAGTTGCAACAAATCAGACACGACTGAGTAACTGAACTGAACTGATTTGCCTACTGGGTTTCCCAGGTGGCACTAGTGATAAAAAAAAAAATCTGCCTGCCAAAGCAGGAGACCTAAGAGACCCTAAGAGATCCCTGGATTGGGAAGATTCCCCTGGAAGAGGAAATGGCAACCTACTCCAGTATTCTTGCCTGGAGAATCCCATGGACAGAGGAGCCTGGTGGACTACAGTCCATGGGGTCTGACATGACTGAGCAACAGAGGACACACACACTTGCCTATTACTTACTTGCCTGCCTTTCTCCAACACTAGAAGAGAACAAGTATATGTACATACACACACACAAACACCCATATACTATATAAAATATTGTATGATGTAAAACACACTGAGGTGAAACATATAGAAGCAAATTCCTCTGAAGCCCACAGGGCTTTCTTGTCTTGAAACAAAAGTTTGTGAGGGCCTAGTATGTCTTCCTCTTGTGTTCTGCTGATCTCTAACACCTCCACTCGTCCATTAGACTATCCCAGGTCTTTATTCCTTCCTCCTCGGTGCCTCCAATATCTGCTCAGATTACTGTTCTAAGGTCATACAAATGCTTTGACTGTTTAGTCTCTAATCCCTCCTTTTTTTCCACATACTCCCTTGAGCAGTAAGTAGTCCATAGCAGCACTGCAGTGTTAGAGCACCAGGCTGGTTTGAATCCCACCTCTGGCACTTAGCATTTCTTTTATTTGGACATATTACTTTGCTGCTTTGTACCTCAGGTTCAACATCTGTAAAATTAGAATAATAAAAATATCTATCTGAAACAGTTTTTGTGAGAACTGACTTGATAGTTGAAATAATACTAGGAAAAGTATGCTTCTGTATTAAGACCTCCTTGTTGCCTATTTTTCTCTGGTACGTGAAATAAGAATGCTTTTAGATGGTTGAAAATAGAAGAAGCTTAATATTTTATGATACATGAAAATTACATGAAATTTAAATGTGTGTTCATAAAGTGAAGTCGCTAAGTCGTGTCCGACTCTTTGCGACCTGTGGACTGTAGCCCACCAAGCTCTTCCATCCATGGGATTCTCCAGGCAAGAATACTGGAGTGGGTTGCCATTTCCTAAGTAATGTTTATATTGTACATACTGCTGCAGCTATTCATTAATTTATTGTCTGTAACTGCTTTTGCACTACAAGGACAGAGCTTTGTAGCTGATAGACACTGGGTGGTCCTAAAAGCTAAAATATCTGCCATGTGATCCTTTTAAGCTGAGTCTTGAATAGATTCATCAATGAAGAGGAAGCAATAGAAACATCAAATATGACAGCACAGATACAAGACAGCACAGAATTCAAAAAAATGGAACTCTTCTTGTCCTGACAAGACATCAACACTGAATAAATTTAGGTGTTCAAAATCTCCCGGGGGGGGGGCGGGCATCTTGGTTTCTGAGGACTTGAGAAAAATCACATCACCACCATGAAAATGCACAACCACAAACTCCAAGTGAGACATCTACACTAATTCCTACCTGCTTCCTCAACCCCAAATTTTATGCTCTGGCTAAAATAAAAATCTCTCAAGTTTCTAATGACACCACCCTTATGGCAGAAAGTGAAGAGGAGCTAAAAAGCCTCTTGATGAAGGTGAAAGAGGAGAGCGAAAAAGTTGGCTTAAAACTCAACATTCAGAAAACAAAGATCATGGCATCCGGTCCCATCACTTCAGGCGAAATAGATGGGGAAACGGTAGAAACACTGTCAGACTTTATTTTTTTGGGCTCCAAAATCACTGCAGATGGTGACTGCAGCCATGAAATTAAAAAATCCTTACTCCTTGGAAGAAAAGTTATGACCAACCTAGACAGTATATTCAAAAGCAGAGACATTACCTTGCCGACTAAGGTCCGTCTAGTCAAGGCTATGGTTTTCCTGTGGTCATGTATGGATGTGAGAGTTGGACTGTGAAGAAGGCTGAGCGCTGAAGAATTGATGCTTTTGAACTGTGGTGTTGGAGAAGACTCTTGAGAGTTCCTTGGACTAAAAGGAGATCCAACCAGTCCATTCTGAAGGAGATCAATCCTGGGATTTCTTTGGAAGGAATGATGCTAAAGCTGAAACTCCAGTACTTTGGCCACCTCATGCCAAGAGCTGACTCATTGGAAAAGACTCTGATGCTGGGAGGGGTTGGGGGCAGGAGGAGAAGGGGATGACCGAGGATGAGATGGCTGGATGGTATCACAGACACGATGGACGTGAGTCTGAGTGAACTCCGGGAGATGGTGATGGACAGGGAGGCCTGGCGTGCTGCGATTCATGGGGTCGTAAAGAGTCGGACACGACTGAGCGACTGAACTGAACTGAACTGAACAAGTTTCTAAAATTTACTATACTCTGTTTGTTGAAGATTCTGTTTTGAATCTTTCATCAATTGACTAAGGATAGTTAAGTTTTGTTTTGTTTTGTTTTTCTTTTTCAACCCTATGTAGAATTTCCTGGAGAGTTTTTAAAATATATAGATGTATGGGTCCAAGTCCAGAACTAACATCTAGAATGATGGAGTGGGGAGTGGGGAGGGTGCCCAGGCATTTATATGTTTTAAAGTTTCCCAAATGAGTCTAATGTGTAGCTGGGCAGTGACTTAGACCTAATCAATCTTTTGATATCAACCTAAACATGATTTTCTTCAGGAAGTTGTTTCTTATCTACCCTTAGGCTGGGTTATATGACCCTTTCATAGGATTCCAAGTTCCCTTGGATAGCTCCACACTCTATATTGTTCTTTTGCTTAAATATTTATTTTCACTCTAGGCTGTGTGCACTCAGTCACAGCATATGTCTAAATTATGGCCTTGATTTCCTTAATTAGATGGTCTTGATTGCCACCTAATTTCTTTCTCTCTTTTTGCTAAACTTGTAATTTATTGGTTAATATCTGCCTCCCGGTAGATCATAAATCCCCTGACAGCAAACATCATCACTATGGGTGTTCACTGTAATATTCATAAATAACATAGTACCTGATGCATAGTAAATAAAAAAATAGAAATCTGGTTAAGAAATGAATGAGTAAATGAGCAGTCACAATCTGCCCCAGAGTTGAAGCTTCTTTCTCATCAGTCTCAGAAGAAACAAGAAGAGGGTTGAAAGTGGCCTTTACTAACAGCGTCCTGAAGAGCTTGACAAATCTGGCTGTTTCCATTTGATTCAGGTATGGCAAATTACTTCACAGGTGTGAAGTAATCTTGCTAAAGAATGCTAGATGCTTTCCCCACCCTAGGGAGTCACTTCTTCTCACCTTGTACCTCATATCACAGGCCAGAAATGAAGCATATCCTTACAGAGGAAATAAAAATAAAATAAGACATAGAAAGTGATATCAGCCATCTACCACCAATCATGAAATGTTTGATTCTCTATTAAAAAGAATAAAACAACAGAATAGCTATTTTATTTATGTGGTAGTGGGAGGCAGGACTGGCAAAGAAAAAAAAAAGAGAAGTGACTATTCATTATAATCTAACTATTAACAACACCCTGTTGTTTTCCAAAATCATAAGAGCCCTTATAAAGAATCTACAATGTAAGATACGACAAGTGAATGGACAACAGTTAGTAACAATTCCTCCAGTTGGGATAGCCCAACTTCCAACCCAAGTTTGGTATTTATTATTTGTGTAACTTTGGATAAGCTGCTTACCCTTCTTAGACTTAGTTTCTTCAGCTTAACCAAATTCTGATAATTAAATGAGAAATGGAATTTTAAATTCTTGGAGAATAGTATCTAAGTACTTGATAAAAAGAATACCTAAAAACACTGTCTTGTCAAAAATTCAACCTTTCTGAATATCCAATAGTCCCATCGAGTGCCACCAGTGTTTCCGCAGGTCTATTTCCTCTGACTACCTTGGGAAATCTCGTGACAGTTGAGTATAAGACTGAACACTTTTTATCTCTAAAACTGTTTTTTAAGCTTTTTAGTGTTTTGTTTTGTTTTTTAATCTCTAAAGATCCATTGGATATCATCCATGAAAAGTATGCAATGCTAAGTAAGCTCTCCAGCATGTTCTTATGTTATTCTAGGGACATACAGCCCCAGGAGGCCTAAGCTGTCAAGTTCATTGTCCCATTACCACCCTGCAACACAACTTGACATTAAAGCACTGACATCACTGAAATCGTTTCCTTTTCAATAATTTTGTCTTTGTATCACATAGACATTAATATAACTCTAGATTTAACCCTAATATGTTATTAGAAGATTTTTAAAAACTAATATTTTAGTGTCTGACCTCTGATGCTATTACTTCATTTATTTCAAACCCACACATGCCACATACCTATCTTGTATTATAAACTAACATGAAGTGTTAGAAAACAAAACATATCAACCTAGATTCTTCTATATTTAAAAAGGTATGAAAGTTTATCTTTAAATGCCTATATGGCACAAGTAGGCTTTCCAGGTGGCACTAGTGGTAAAGAACTCACCTGCCAATGCAGGAGAAAAAGAGATGAGGGTTCAATCCCTGCATCAGGAAGATTCCCTGGAGGAGGGAATGGCAACCCAATCCAATATTCTTGCCTGGAGAATCCCATGGACAGAGGAACCTGGCGGGCTACAGTCCATGGGGCTGGGGTTGTGGGGGGTTGTCACAAAGAGTCGGAGATGACTGAAGTGACATAGCATGGCAAAAATAAAGTGAATATAAATCATAACATGTTTTAAGTCTCTACACTATTCTTTTTGGCTTAAACTACCAGACTTTTTGTCTATATTATACAATCAAATCATTGTGTTCCAAAAAAATTAAAAAAGTGCAAATGGAAGAAATAGAAGGCTTGAATACATTAGTAAATTGTAAGTATATAAGATTATAGTTGTGCAGTTTAAATATTCCTAGGTATGGGAAACATACCTAGGTTTGTATGTTTGTATTATAGAAACATGGGTTCTATAATAAACTTAAATGTTTTGCATATAAGC